>JAYMTF010004019.1:0-13997 GCA_036897485.1 Pelargonium nanum | reverse complement strand
TATATATATGTAGATTTGAATTTTGTAATTAAAATAGAGATTTAAATAATTGGTTTAAATGGGTCATAACGTAAAAATACATGAGAATAATTAAAAATGCATGGAAGGAAAAAGAAGTACATGTAAGAGAGACATATCTCATATGTTTAATTTGGGAAGTAAAATAAAATAGAACATTAGAACATAGGTGAGGTGAGGTGAGGTGAGTTGGTGGGACTCACATCATAGGAATATGAATATGAATATGAATAGAATGAGAAGAGAAGGAACCGACTCAAATGGGGAGGGAAACGAGAGTGGGACCCACAGAGGGAGAAGTGTAAAGCCACGTTGAGGCCAATATGTTTGGCTTTAGGACACGTCTTCTACACCGAGAACTCAACACCACCAGCTGTGCCTACTCCCTCTTCTCAACCCTTCACCTCATCCAAAGGTTCTTTCTCATTTACTTTTTTAGAATCTTCCAACACCAATAACTTTCCACACTTGTTCTCTTTCTACTTTTACAAGATTAGAGATTTAACTCATAATTAACAAAATGGCTGTTCATGTAGTTATTATAATATGGAGTGATAATAAGTAGATGACAAAACAAAATGTTGTGCTAAGGAATTCTACACATTATGACAATATTTTCCACTTGAAATATTGGCTACGTTTTTGTGAATCAATATGACATTGTGAGTGAAAAACTTATACATATTGTTGTCATTAATTGCCTTTTTTTAAAACTATAGTACACTACCATCTTCGTTAGTGTTTCACTATAGTTTAATTCAAAAAATAGATAGTTTTTTTATCAGTCGAGCTACACGACAGGGGGTGTCTCTTTCATATAAACCCAAATATTTCATTCCATACTGTCAGCAAGAATACTCAAATCCGAGATCTCAGAGGGAATCCGAAACACTTAAACCGCTTGGCTCAACCTGTCTTAGTCTAAAAATTAGTTGGGAGGAAAGGATTAGTTAGTTAAAGTACTAAAAGTGAATTACATGAATAAATAGTAAAGAAATGGAATGGATGAAAATGAGTGATATATGGGTTTGTTCCATAAAGAGGAGTGGTATCTAGAAGATTCTGATATTGAGCCCTAGGATGTAGGTAGCATAGAAAGAACCTTCTCTCTCCGCAAAGTGTCACCAAAACCCCAAACCTCTCCACCGTTACCCATCTGCTGCGCGTAAGCCATGCACAACCCCAACCCTTCTTTCTCCACTCCTCTCACGCCGTGTCCCTCCTAATTTCTCATATATATAATATTTGATCACTTCTTGATTTGCTTTTATTTTTATTCGAACAACATGAAAACCCAAGTTGAACTCAGATTTTCCGAGTACTACGAGCAATGGGTGAGTCAACTCGACGACTACGCCCGCCAGCTCCTCCTGGCGTCCAAAGAAGCCGCCGACGGCGACGACGGAGCCCACCTGGCCCTGGTGGCCAAGCTCACCACCCACCACAAGGACTACTACACGGCCAAGTGGGCGGCAGCGCGTCAGGACGTGCTAGCCTTCTACTCGCCGGTCTGGCTCACTCCGGTCGAGAATGCCTACGCCTGGATGACCGGCTGGAAGCCCTCCACCGTCTTCCGCCTCGTATCCCGCCTCGGCTGGACCCTGGCGGAGGAGCAGCTCAAGAAGATTGAGGAGCTGCGGGTCAAGATGAGGTTCGAGGAGGAGAAGGTGGAGAGGGAAATGGAGAGGCAGCAAATGAGCCTGGCCGGCCGGAGGATGGTGGAGCTGGCGAGGCTGGCCACAAGATTCAAGAGCAGTGACGGAGGCGGCGGAGGGGAGGCGGCGGCGGCGCACGTGGACGGGCTGGTGGAGGTGGCAATGAAGGCCTTGTTGAGTGGGCTGGAGAAGGTTATGAAGGCTGCGGATTGCGTGAGGCTCAAGACACTGAAAGGAGTGTTGGATGTGCTCACTCCGGCGCAGAAGATCCAATTCTTGGCGGCGACGTCGATGCTTCAGCTCCAGCTCCGGCAATGGGGGAAGAAAAGAGAGAGCTACCCAGATAAAATATTGACCCAATAAAGCTATATCAATGTGTTTTCTCTTCAGCAAGCGTAACAAGGCTCGAATATGCTCGAATATGAAATTTTAAGAGAAACAAGCGTTTTAAACCACTTGGCACTTGACCTGTTGATGTTTGTTAGTTTGTGTAGAGTGTTGTGTCTTTGTAGAGCAGTACATGAGCGAGTCATGGTCAGTTTTGTTGTTTCTCTTGATGCTCTTTAATGTATCTTCACCTTAAAGAAGGTACATATAATATGAGTTGATGAGACATTTTAGACATGCTGGTAGCTTTCTAGCTATTGCCGGTTGAACTTGAAATGTGTGTTGCACATTTTGTTTAATTGTCACTTTTGGTTCGCCAATGCAGTTTTCCTTGTGTAATGGTCACTTTTGGTTCACAAAATTGAATTCAATTGTGATTCAAGTGAAGTGAAGTGAAGACGTGATGCAGCATTGCAAAGTGGATGGTTGCTTCCATTCCACCAAATGACGATTCTAATCAAGTCGAGACCGACACTGCAAGAAAGATTCACACCAAATTAATAAAATGGGCATCATCACCTCATTCGCCAAATGGTTTGAGGCTCGGATTCCATATAAGATCACGTGTTCGAATCATCTCAACAACGATTAATACGTAAATTAATGGCATGAGTTATTTAATAAAACTTTTTAAAAACATTATAAAATGGGCTAAGACACGATAACCTAGACCTTACCTCGGATTCACCCACGTCCATGGGCTAACCTAGACCTGACCTCGGATTCACTAATGTCCATGTGGTTAAGATTAATATCTTTAATTAATGTGGAAATTCATAATTTAAATAAAATTCAATTCAATTGTTATACAAGTGGACATTGCAAAGTGGATAGTTGTTTCCATTCTTATGGTCATGCCCATTTGGTCTATGATTCGACTTCTTTGAACCGTTCAAATTTGAGGTTGGGCAACGACGCCGTCTTAACTGTCTCTTACTCCATGTATCAATTTTCTTGGTGCTTCGGGGCTGGGTCTAACTCGGATCGAAGCTTCTTGCCTTGAGTTTGAACTGCTCTCCTAAAGGATCAACATCCTGTTAAGCTGAAACTCCGGATGAGTGTTCGAGAAACCGCCTCCAACGTGAAAATCAGGGTCTTCACACAAATGTTTGAATGTAATCTTGAAGATTCAAAAATCGTTAGAAGATTTTGAATGTTTGAACCGTTGCTTTCTCCGGATGCGGGATGTAGGAGACGCAGTTGGGTGTGCGCGACCTCAGGACTCACGGATGGATGTTGGGCATCCGTAGATGGATCTATTCCATATACGGACTCAATGAGTTGCACTGATAGGGAATCAAGGATGGTGTCCGGATGCGAGGTGTTTACATTAGGAAGTTCGAACTTCACAGGTGACGTGTGGATGAAGGACTCATGGATGGCAACCTTCCGTGTGCACGCGATGTCCGGATGATGGTAATGAGTGTGGGTGAAGATGGAGTTCAGGTGATGATGGGGTGTCCGCGAGTGAATTCAAGTCCAGATGAATGCAGATGCGCAAATTTGGACTCTTGGATGCGGTTTGGCTTCTTGCGTGGTTGCTGAAAGATGCAGGCTCGAGGATACTTTAATACTTTTCCTAAAATATTAGTGTGGTTATGCATTCGATGAAGATATTGTATCTTGAACTTTTGGGCTATAGTGAGCTAACTCTTGCCATTTGAGGTAAGGCTTGTTTTTATTGTCCATTTTTCACTTCCAGATGATGGTGATGAGTGTGGGTGGAAGATGGAGTTCGGGTGATGATGGGGTGTTCGCGAGTGAACTCAAGTTCAGATGGATGCCGATGCGCAGATCCAGACTCTTAGATGCGGCTTGACTTCTTGCGTGGTTGCTGACAGATGTGGGCTCGGGGATACTTTAATACTTTTACTAAAATATTAGCGTGGTTATGCATTCGATGAAGATATTGTATCTTGAACTTTTGGGCTATAGTGAGCTAACTCTTGCCATCTGAGGTAGGGCTTGTATTTATTGTCCATTTTTCACTTCCAGATGATGGTGATGAGTGTGGGTGGAAGATGGAGTTCGGGTGATGATGGGGTGTTCGCGAGTGAACTCAAGTTCAGATGGATGCAGATGCATGCGCAGATCCAGACTCTTGGATGCGGCTTGACTTCTTGCGTGGTTGCTGACAGATGCGGGCTCGGGGATACTTCAATAGTACTTTCCAAAAATATTAGTGTGGTTATGCACCCGATGAGGTTTGAATCTCGAACCTTTGGGCTATAGTGAGCCCACTCTTGCCACTTGAGATATGACTTTTTTTTATTGTCCACTTTTCACTTCCGTATGTCTTAAGAGAGTGCAATTCGGTGATCACTTGACCCGAAATTTTATTTTATCGTCGACCGGGGTTGTTCGGGTTTTGACTTGGGCATGTCCACGTGTTTACATTTTGACTTGGTGTGTCATGTGTCACCTCATTATTGATCTTTTTCTTCTCTAATTTTTTGTGTGTATAATCATTAACAATCATCGGATAAACTTATTATTTACTTCTACTCTATCAAAATAGTCATTTTCTATTTACTTTTTGTGAAAAATTATGATGAGTTAGTTAGAAGTTATAACTAGATTGTTCCCCTAATACCCTCATATGCTATTCTCCAAATAAACTTACAAGATTTTATCTTATTCATGTTATAAATACTATTTATAATTCATATATAACTAAATAACAAAAATATAAAGTCAATCACTTTTTTTTTCAAGTCTAAACTATGAGGTTTTTGAGCGAGTTCGCAAACTTGCGGTTGACATCTTTAAGCCGTTTTACCGCACCAAGACTAATCCTCATTCGAGGGTAAGTCACAGTTATAACTCATCCCTCTCCCGAAGAGTGTGTTGAGCGGGATCGAACGCAAACGTTATTCCCACTCACACAGCCTGTGTAGCCAATTGTGCTTCTACCCTTGGGTAAACACTTATTTTTGAATCAAACCAAAACTATCCACTGTATAACATCAATATCTGTTATCCACAATTTGCATATAGAAGGATACAAAAAACAGCTGTGCAAGACTGAAAATAGTCTCAGCCACACACAAAATTAGTGACCAAACACAGAAATTGATGCCAACGTATGCAACACCAAAATTTGATGTGCATCATATAAATATGTTTGGAAAGTTTGGAACCAATTATATATACTATCACTGCACTCATCACCATTTCACGTAATCAACCTCATAAAAACCATTGGAGATGATCAATTTATCAATTTATTATTCGAATACCAACATTTACATGCAGTTGTGATTTTATACAAAATATAATTTTATAATGAGATATATAGTATATACAGCTGTACTCCAGCTTTTTAATGTTCTTTTAATATCTATATATATTTGATATTTGAAGACTTCAATGTTTATATTATTTAAACATGTGTATAATTTTTTATTTCAACATACAAATATAAGCACATTATATAATATTATAACAAGAAAATCCAGACGAAGTTTCTAGAATTTTTGGCCAACTCATCTATAATTCTTAGTTATAATTTTTTGAAAAAATATATATTAGACATGATATTTTATATTAAGCAAGAGGATTCACACATGTATTTTATTTACATGTATTTTCTCATCTATTTGGTATAACTAATGAAAATGTTTAGGGTAAAAAATAGATATATTTCAATGTTATAATATATTTACTTACATTTATCGATTTAAGTGAATAAAAATTATATTTACGATTTTTAGTGTACAAATGTTTATGAGTTAAACACTAACATATTGTACAAACTTATTATAATACATCAAATCTTAAGAAAAAATATTAAACGATTTTTTTTCATGATCTCTAATAAAATAGGTATAAAATATTAACATTTGTAATAAATTTATTAAAATATTGAAACTTATCCATTTTCTACCCTAAACATTTTCATAAGCAATATCACATACACGTGAAAATACATGTAAAAAACTATACATGGAAAAATATTTTTTTCTTATATTAATAACATAAAATTTTATATTATTTATACTTTTAAATAATTTTAGTGAAAATAAAAATGATTTTTTAAGAAATGTTATTGCCATTCATATTAATTAGGAATCACATATTCAATTAGGTACGAAATGTCTCTCTCATTTTTCTCTGCCGTTTTGACTCAAAAATTTTGATAGTCTGCTGATGTTTTTGTTCTACTATGTTTGCTCTTGATTTTCAAAGCAGCAACGGTATCTTGAATTTGCATATATCAAATTGTGGTCTCTCATTAAGATAACGTGTCTTGCTTTAATAACAAGTTAAAGTGTTGTTAGGGTTTGCAGAGCGGTGTAGATTTGCGTTAGATTTTTTTATTAGTGTGCGTGCATGGAAGTAGGAGGCGGTTGCAAAGAAGGAGAAAGTAACATGGAAGGTGGTAGATTGGCCAGAGTCATTGGATCAGCCTGCAAGTTTGTTGGCGAATCAAATGGCAGACCCGTTGGTGGCGATGGGAAGTTGGCAGAGCCCTACACGTGGTCGCCTTGAACTCCGAGAGCAATCGTTGTTAGTTGTTCGTTCTCTTCAGGCAGAAGGGAAGGATTCCAGTGCCTCCAAATTGATTATTCAAGCTGAGGGGGAGGATTCCAGTGCCTTCGATTTGTTCATTCAAGATGTTTTAGCCATTGTGGCTCAATTTGGTAGTGTCAATTTTTTTATTTTCAGGTTGGTCTGCGAATCAAGTGGCCCATGAGTTAGTTAGGTTTTCGGTCTCTTTTTCAGGCTTGTTTACGTGGGTTGGTTTCAAGTCCCTATATTTGTATCGTCTTTGTTATTGTTGCCAGGCTTGTTTAGGTGGGTTGGTTTTCAAATCCCTAGATAAACATCGTATTCGTTATCGTTTGATTTGAAGTAATAAATTATTAGTTTTTTACATTAAAAATGTATTTTTTTACAACGGGAAAGTAAATTATTCTAGAATGTTAACTTTCTCGAAAAAATTGATAACAACATTTGACACACTGAAAAGTGAGGAAAAAATGCAAAATACTGAGTTGCGGAAAGTGAATAATATGTTTGGATAAAAATTGCAAAAAGAGGTAAAAGTGAATGTTTTAATATGATCATCTTAGTATCCATTTTGTTCTAAATTGGTCTCCAATTTGGTTTTCGTTTCAGTTTAGTCCTCTTAGTATTAAGATTGTTCCAAAATGGTTCTCTAACTACCCATTTTATTTTAAATTGTTCTCCAATTTGATTTTTGTATCAATTTAATCATCATAGTATAAGGATTATTCTGATTTGGTTCTCTCAGTATACGTTTGACACTCTCAGTATACATTTTGTATCAAGTTTATTCCAATTTGATTGTGTTCGAAAATTATTCTAATTTGGTCTTCTCAGTATACATTTGGCACTCTTAGTATACATTTTGTATAAAAATGATTCCAATTTGAAGCAAGTCAAATAAAAATTGGTTTAAGCTGAGGTATGAGTAAAATTTAATGTAGTGAATGATTTAATTGGCTTGGTTAAGTTAAATCAACATTTAACTTTTCCAATAAAAATTATGTCGTGTTAATTTAAATCCGAAATAAATAAATAAAAATAAAAAATGTTTCAAAACTCTCCAAGCTTTCCACATGAAAACGAATATAGAAAACAAAAAAAAATTATTTTCTACAAATAAACGGGCTCTTATTTTTTTAAATCCCAAAATCATATGACATGTCAAAGGAAAAAAAATCCACCAAAATGGCTAAACCAATGACATATATAAACACTTCTCCCCAAAGTCTCATCAAGAGCATCAAACAAATATATTACAATGCTATGTTAGTATTTTACATCTCAAACCTTAATCACAAAATACATATAGTTATGTATGATAATGCTGCCCATTTGCAGAACACTCTATCACTCATTTATTTTCACATAACGGGTAGGCAAAGAAACTAAAGAATTAAGGAAATGAATCCTAATGACAGACACCAAAAAAAGAAAGGAGATTTGAATATCAAGTACTGACAGGATTTAGTTCCGCGCTTAAATGTAACGTGATGATCATCATATACAACACCAAGAAGAGAATGAACGAGAGATTTTACGTAGCCTCCCCTGATAAAATTTCGAGTTCAGCCCACCAGAGCGGAGAGAGTCTTGGAACCACTTGATCGGGTGAGAAAGAAAGCACTTCCCTGAGTTTGGAAACAACCTCCTTCATCGTCGGTCTATGCTTTGGTTCGGGTTTGATGCAGTCTTGTATAACCTCGCAGATGATGTCAAGCTCGTTATTTTCAAAGGATTTGAGGGTTGGATCGGTCATGAAGCCGATGCTCTTCTTGTCACTCAAATATTTAGCAGCCTGAACGGTTTATAACAAATTCAACTTTCAAGAACTATAAAGGTATAAAGAGCAACAATTATATTCTAGAATGTAATTGGATTTTGAACTTACCCAATCCACAAGTGAGCCTTGTTCTTCAGAGTAGGGCAGCTTTCCCGAGATAGTTTCGAGCATCAACATTCCAAAACTGTAGACATTTGCTTTTGTATCATCAGCCAAGGGTTGATATACAGAGTGCTCTTCTTCGCTTGAGATCTTTGGTTTGCTCTTACATTTCGGCGAGAAAATGATATCTGAGATCTGCGTTAGTGTGAGTGTGTTTGTGTGAGAGAGAGATAGATCACGCCACAAAATTGTTTGAAAATAATATTCGCGATGAACATGTTAGAGAGAAAGTGGAATACCTTGGCAGCGTAGTCATCCGTTAAATATATGTTTCTTGAGTTTAGATCAGAATGTACTATAGGTGGGTTCAGATCATGGTGAATATATTGCAGATAATAAGCAGTTCCCATAATGATCCGCATCCTTGCACTCCAGTCGAGATCGTGCTCAACTTCTTCAACTGAAAACGTAACGAATGCTTTAGGCTCTCAATGGTCAAGCCACCCTAAATTAACTACCATCCCCATCATGATAAAAACGTGAAGTAAGAAACTTACAATGAAGATGCTCGAAGAGAGATCCATTTGGAGCATACTCAAAAACCATCATCCTCGTGAAAGGTTCATTCTCATCGCAGTAGCCAATAAGATTGACGAAGTTCTTATGATTTACCCGTGATAGTGTAGCAATCTAAAATATCCCATAAAGAAAACTTTCAATTTCACTGAAAAGAAAGGAATTAGAGGATTGTAGAGAATACAACGTGTTGGAAGTTCCCATGACCAATGCATACTAAATCTTTAATCTATTAAGACCTCATAAGCAAAGCCTACCTTTTTCCAGAAGGCCTTTTCTGAGCAGTTAGACCAGTCTTTGTAAGATTTAACACCAGTTGACGCAACAGCAATCTCAACTCCGCTAGAAAGCGTTCCCTTGTATATGGTGCAACCATCAAGAGTTTCGATGATATTACTGAAATCTTCACAGGCTATATCTAGTTCTGGTTGATTTAATTTTGGAACTCCTGCATTTATATACACAGACGCGATTCAGTTTTGATAATATCAACAACAATACGAGGGACATTATACTAATGTCATTGATTGAAGCTAAGAAACATCATCTTATGCATTAAGGCTAATTGAGATCAATGACCGATATAAGAAGTTAATGTTTATCTTAATTTAACCAGAGAGACACACTGATCTTTTAAGCTTTGTATCCGCAAACAAAAACTGTGCAGCAATCAACTGTAGGCATTAGATCAATACTATGAATTGGTACTTTACAACATTGCAATACCAAAAAAACAGTTACTTTTAGTATTGAATCATTGACAATAAAATCACCTGTAATAAATGCTTTCTGCAACTGTCCACTTAGTCCAGTCTTCCACGGACGTATTGCTGTCATTCCCCGCCTACGGAACATGATGACCGTGACTGCACCAATAATGAGCAAGAGATCTACAGCTAGAAATATAATAAAATATTTCCCATAACGCTCCCAAATGCTTGTTCCAGATTTGTCCTCATCCAGAGGTTCGCGATTAGTTTCCTGTACAGGAACTGATGTACTAGAAGCCTTCTTTGCATTGGATACAGCTGGAAAAGTTCCACTGCTTCGGCTAGTTGGAAGAACAATGATTAGAGCAGAGGATAACTTAGCAGCAGTACGGGGAGCGGTTGTAGATGGGATATTACTCGACTCTTCTAGTAGCCTACGGCGCACAAAATGTACATTTTGAATCACATGTGGCTCAGATGAACCTGCTTAATACAAGAAGCAATGTCATTATGTTTCTCAAAGGCACAAATTTGAATGTAAAATAGACGAGGGATGGGTCAGAAAAAGCTTGCACTCACTGGATATATGACACAGACTTTCTGTGCAACCTTGGCGAGAATGCTTCCCAAACATGAACCTTCACCGAAATGCAGACATTTACATAAGTTGAAGAATAAAACACACAAAAGTTGAGAGAATGACAAGGGAGCTACAAGTATCATAGTTTCATACAGTGGCAGGGCTTTGAGGTAACGAGTAAGAACTCCTTTGATTTGAATCGCTAGTGAATCGGCCTTATTCAGTTTTGCCAAGCTAGCCTGTTGGGTGCTGCAAAACACAATTTATTTTATAGAGAAACTACATACTTGTAGCTGCAGATATCCATAGTCGATCCACTACCAGCAAAAAAGATTAATGCACTACACGATCAATTAGAAAAAAGAAAGTAGTAGAACATGGCCATCTTGTAATTCTCTTAAAAGTGAGTGCCTTAGCTTAGTATTCCTGAAATCATGCGTGTAAAATGTATGGCGATCATTATTCTACATATTCCACAACCTCATGCTACACATGAGACATGCATATTTAATGAGATAGCTTTAGTATTGTAAATGACAAAACTTCTATAAATCTGATTGCATCCCAAAGAAGTTCTTTTTGTTCTACTCGTAGTTTGAGTCTTGAACATAGTGTTTCGTTGACATTCACAGGGCCCAAACCAAAAGGGTATCAATGAACAAGTGACTATGAAAATCCACACATTGCAATTTGAAATCTCTTACCTGCTTGCAAACTTTTTGTTTTTACAGCCGACTCCTGAAGGCACAGCAGATGTACCGCTTTCATCAAATTTATTGCCAGAAAGCAACCTAGGATACAAAATGAGTTCAGAATAGGTAGCTAGCTAGAAATAAAAGCCTAAACAAGCGAGCCCGTATCAAATATATTACAGCTAACTCACAAGCGTTTTAGTGACGGCATTTTGCCTATTTCTGCTGGAACCGTTCCACTCAAGTTATTACCCCTCAAGTCCAATAGCTCCAACTTTGCAAGCCCCCCAACCTCTTTAGGAATGGGACCATAGAAACGGTTCTTGTAGAGTACACTTGAAATACATACATACAGAAAAAAAATGATCACAAATTTTAACAAATTTCGGAATCAATAAACCTTGTATATTGAAAATGTTCTTAAATAACAAAATCTAATGTTTCTTACAGAGATCTCAAGTGACTAAGTTGTCCAATCTCAGGAGCTAATGTTCCTCCGAGAGAAAGACTACTCAGGTTCCTGAACATACGAGCAAACAAGAATATGAATACCGCGTTTATCAAGATAAATGTAGCTTATAACATATGAAAAAAAAAAAATCAAAATTAAAAGCTACATGGTCCAGATGCATCCCATCTGACCACCACTACTACGAAATCGATGTATATTGAAATGACTGATCCTCACTCGAAACTTTTGAGGAACCTATTGGGGACTTACAGCTTTTGCACTTTACTATCGTTGCAATATACCCCCGTCCACGAGCAAGGGTCTCCATCATTAGGATTCCAATTTGTTAGAGCATCATGAGAATCATGATCAACTCTGCCCCGAAATTGCAACAACGCCAATCCTGCGAATTTGAAACTGATTTCAACAAATAGACAACAAGCACCAACCCGTTAAAAACAACAATACCAAAAAAAAGTTTTACCTTCAGCATTGAGCGACCAGCCTTCTCGGATTTCAGAAACAAGAACCAAAACCAAGAAACAAGAGAACAGGGTTCCAAATGAGTTCCACCAGACCCTCATTGTTGTTCAGGACAGTATACAATATACTATACAAAAACGCCAGGTTTTTTGGTACGAAACACCCCCTTCAATGTACTCAAACCCGTATATCAAACAATTAAAACAACAACCCAGAAACTTTGTGCAAGTTTATGCAGCTAAAATCTCCAAAAGTAAGCCAAACCCGTAAAGGCTTTCGTGCACAATTACCATACAAGGGCCTCTAATTCTTCATCTTTTAACACAATTCTACACCTTCTTATCAACAAGCTCACATTTACAACCTCCATAACCTTAATGTAGCTGAAAAAATAGTGAAAACTAACAAAAAAATTTAAGAAAAAAAAGGGGGACAAAACTGAAACAACCCAGAACACTCAACAGTTAAGGAAAAAGAAAAAAGGGAATCCCCTCTAGAGTAAGCAACCTTGTAAGAAAAAGAAACAGTTTTGATCTAAAATAAACAAAAGGGCAGCAAAATGGCAGAGATGAATGAAACTTTCATTTACATAATTGCAGAAAACAAAGATTGTAGAAGAAGAATGGGACAAAATGGTAAATGCAATCAAATATGAAGATTCAATAACAAAAAGGAGGTGGGTCTGAGAGATTGAGACTCAATTCAATTCAAAAAAGGCAGCAATGAAAAAAAAAATCAATAACAACAATCACAAAAAAATAATAGAAGAAATCAAAAACTTTTTATTTCTCTATTACTGCCCTTTTTGGAGGATGGTCTCAGAGGTCTCTCTCTTCCACCAATTCCATTGTTTGGCTTCTGAGAAAATTTGTGTTCTTTCTTTTTCTCGAAGATTTTCTTCTCAGCCAGCCACCCCCCATCCTCATCCCCAAGCTGGGTTCTTTTTTTTTTTAATCATTTAAAAAAAAACAATTTTTATGGTATTTTGGTGGGTCCTAATGGAATTTTAGTATGGATATGGGGGACCCACTAGGGGACACGTCGGATTGTCGGCGGGAAGTGACGGCGGTTTATTGGGTTTGAGTGGTGGTGATGTGCTCTGAGCTCCGGTGGAATCGGATGTGGGTTTTCTCTCTCCGTTGACCATGTTCATTTGACTTTTCTCAGTGTCTGCTGCGTGCCTGCCTCTCCTCTTTTCCCATTTTATTATATTATTGAGAAGTAGTGTTGGGCCACACACTCAATAGAGTTGTATCTCAATGTCATGCCATGCTATGGATGATTAAGAAATTGGTTGACAAAATGGGGATGCGGGTAGAGGTGTTCAATTTATTAACCCGCACCGTCAACCCGCCAATCAAATTTATACGCGTACTGCAGTTAGCCCGTCCAACATTAATCTGTCTAATAGGCGGTGGGGCCCAGCCCAAACCGTTGGCCTAACGGTTGGGGCAGGACCCAAAACAAACTCTTCCATCCGTCTAAAATTACCTCCTAATCATTCCGACTTTCAAAATGATAGTCACACCCTCTCTCATCAATATTTTCCGGTAATCTCCAAATAGTCATATCATTATTGGTACACTATGAAATCTAGATAATTACAATCATTGCAACACGTCTAAATTTTGTTCATGCAATTTTTTCTATGCAGTTAATTTGTACAATTATCTATATTGTATCACGCAACATATATGATTTGTGAAATGAATAAATGTTTATCTATAAATATTGTAAATTATTGATTATTTCAAATAATTATTGCTCTAATTAAAGTTAATTAGTTCTAATTCATCATCAACTAAGACATTTACATATTTATGTGGTTGCTATTATAGTATTATGGCATGAATTTGTATTTTACAAATTACTAAGATATGTCAGTGATACTACAATGAGACGAGACGCAACTGAAAATGTAATTGACGGATTATACGCAATCCGCCCACAAACCGTCTGCAACCCGCAATCGGATCACTGGCACGTCATTTGCAAGAGTGCAAAAACGCGCCAAAGTAATAGAGTGGAATGCTAAGTTCCGGGTTGTCAAA
>JAYMTF010004018.1:0-13997 GCA_036897485.1 Pelargonium nanum | reverse complement strand
ATATATATATATATATATATATATTAAAGGCATAAAACCATGGGCATCTCTTCATACTGAGAAAAATACTAACCTAGTGTCCTCTTGGTGCCCTAGTTGTCAACATTTTTTGGGGGTTAGATCATTCTAGACCATCTGTCTTTAGGAGTTGTATTCAAAATCCAACTAGAGTATGTGGTTAAAAGGCTAGCATTGGACATCAGTAAACTTCTCATCGGATTTGCCATAGTTACAATTTGACTTATTGGGTTTGTATTTTCTAGACGACTTTTTGTCTCGCAATCTCAAATATCTATTTAAATACACCTCAAGTTTGAGGGAAGTGTTGTAATATTTATAATCCCTTAATGTATGGGACTCGTTGGTTTGTAGAGTAACTTAATTCCCTCCATAGATAAAACCTCAAGCTAGATCTACTTTCTTTTTTTAAAATTAATCAACTCTAACTATTTCCCATTTCTACACTCCCAAAAATCCAAAGCCAAGATTAACAAACTTAAGTCAAGTAAGTTGTGTATGGCATGCACTAGTGCGCAAATATACTAACTCTTTACTCATTGAGTTCTTTGGAACAATGATTATTGGTGTGTCAAAGGAGAGGTCTAGCTTTAATGCTGTGGCTCCTTTAATCTCACGCATCTGAATCAACCCCTCCAAGTCTTCAACTTTATCAACAGGCTCAATTGCTTCTTCAGTACCTGGTGTCGCAAGTTCTGTGAAGTACACAGTTATCTGCAGATTCATGAGACCAAACTTTTGTCAAACTCAGAACAAATAAATCTTAAAGTAACAGATGATAACAGATACAATATATGAATAACAAAATGCATCTGAAAGGTGCAATCAGGAGTTTCCATACATACCTCACTAACAAACCTATATAGGAAAACAATGCGAACAGCAGAAAGTTGACCATTCAAGCTATAATCATATCCTTCATAATCATCATCTTCAGCACTATAAGAGTTAAATTTGAACTGGAAGAGAAAAGGGTTAAGAGGAACTATGCAAGTAAGAGAATGAAAGAAATATAAGAGCAAACCAAAGAGAAATCTTGAACGCATTAATCGCTTATCAAGGATAACATACCTTTATCAGCGATTCCACCCCAGGATTACGTATATCACAAAGCCATCCCCAACAGTGATCTGCACCAAGAGACATGTCACAGACTCGGAGATTTCCTAACGTACCTTCAATTGACATAGAACCTGGGTAGACCTACAAAGTAAAAATGAATAAATAAATAAATAAAAATAGAGGGGGCAAAAGAGAAGAAAGAAAATATCAAAAATCATTATTGGAACTAATTCACAAATAATAGTAAGGTTAAACTGCACCTACATAAAAAGAAACATTAATAAGATTTGCAAACTCATCCAATCATGCCAGCCAAAAATGAAACAGAAACCTAATCCCAAGGAAAAAAAAAATCCCAATACCTTAAAATCCAACAAGAAACATTCTTGCACAAACATTGCAAGCTGAGAACCATCCTCCTTGTTAAGAAACATAGTAACACTGTCAACATTCATGTTTAAAAAAAACACAACACGACATTTATCAAACCCCAGCAACCCTTTAATATGCCCATTTTCTTCGGCCTTCTCCTTGTTCACGGATGAAATATCATCGGATGCTTTAGTCATATCTGTACCACTCGAGGTAGAATTGCTATGGCTCAGGTCACCGCCAAAGGCAATTAGTGCAACAAGAGTTGGTCTGTTGAAGTAAAATTCTAGTTGAGACATGCTAATACTTATCTGAAAAGAAAAAAATCAGTTGAATAGATTAGTAGAATAAACTAATGAAAATAAAGGCATGAATCTTTGACAATTCAGAGTTTCCACAAGCTCGTGTAAGGTACCTGTGTATCTATCCCATTATAATTGGGCGAGCTTGAACTTTTCTTTGCAAATGTAACACACACAAAATCATTACTCTCATTCCCATGTGTCTCATAGAACATCTCACTGGAAATACCTTTTCCTGTATCTCTTTCGCAACTTAAGCCATCAGGAGACTCAACTCCAACAGAATCTACAATGTCCCACATCATTGCGCAGTGGGACTCATCCATATTATGAGGAGAAAAGCCTGGATCTGATAATGCATCCGCAAAAATATCATCATCATCGGTCACTGACATGGACATCTCCTTTTCATGCTCATGGCAATCAAAAGTCTCAGTAGAAGATTGGACATTCTCATTCTTCAGAATAGATACGGCTAAATACTGGGGGTGCAAGGACTGACAACCTTGAAGTTCATCTTTAATTTTCAGAGAGTGAAGCTTCATCTTGACTGTTAGGTCACCTTCCCAACGAATTATATGCACCTGTCAAATGATATCGCTAAAATAAATTTACATAAAATGCCAGCTCTAAGTGTACGAAATTCATTTAAAATCTAGGTTGGAACACTCATGATAAAGCAAAAACTAAATGCATGGTCACAAGTACCAATCCCATACATGGTACAAATTAGTTTATATCTAATGGTCGACCTTCACTCTACCATAAGTCTTCTTCAAAATTAAACTTGGATTATTTCGATTGAGCTTATCTTCATAAAAATGGAATTTTTGGGGAAAAAGAAATAGATTTTTTTTCTAAATCAATAATTATTAGTTAGAATACCTTGTACTTTGCCGGTAGCTGAAAGAATTGGGTACTGGATCTTTATGAGTGAGGTACAAACTAATTAAAGCTTTCCTCTCACTCCCATCGGATAAGGTGGAGGGTAATATAAATTACTCTACCCTACCTTGTAAGGATAATTCAGATAGCTACGCTAATCTGTTGCATCTTTGTGCTCATCCGGTGAAACTAAATGAAACGAAGTTAAATAAACCACAAAAGGTCTTGAGGTTTCTCATGTTTTGAGAGAAAATAAGAAGATGAAGATGAAAATTTGTACCAATTCCTTCGCCTATATGAATTCTATATGCTCAATCACAATATATGTAATCTCTCATATTTTGCCAAACCTTGTAATTTCATAGAATTTTAAATATCAATTTCCTTGAATGAAATAAAGTAAGTAAAAAAAGAACTGTGTATAAACACAATGGAATTGGTACAATTTTACTAATCTATTTCTTTCTCAAAACATGAGAAATCATTTAACTTCGTTCCATTAAGTTTCACTAGATGCTCACAGAGACGCTATAGATTTGCTTAGCTACCTGAATTAGCCAAGTAAGGTAGGGTGATTTATATTGCCCTCTACCTTAATCAATGGGAGTAAGAGAAGGGCTATATTAATATTTCACTCTATCCATAAAGATCCATTATCCAATTATATAATTATCTTTTGAAGAAGACTTATGGTAGAGTGATTGTCGACCCTTGTTGATTTTAGGGTTAAAATTATATAAATATATATACAAGAAATGAATGAATATGTTGTATCTCGTAACCTTTTTCAAACTTTCCTTCCCAGTTAAAGATAAGGTTTTTGCATCCCATCCTATATGAACTTGTTTTATTGCTATAGTAAAATAGAGTAATCCACTCCATGGTACGACAAAACTTCATGAACACTTTCGGGAAGGGACACGAAATCAAGAGAGGCAACAAAAGAACAAGATGATAGACAATCATAGGAAACAAAATATGAAAAAGGATGTGCACTTGCGTTTACCTTTATGAATAGTTATAGGAAGACTAACTCAACGGTGAATGGACATGATGTGGAAGAACAGTCTGGTGCAAGGCATATAGTTAGAGGAGCACGTCATCTAGAGTAAACACACTTAATAGATGGGCGTGGAGGTGGCAAAGGTAGTTCTTCATGAGGAGCGACAATAGTTGGTGATGGTTGTGAGCGGGAGAAGAAAACCGATAGGTAATATGATGACATAACAACTCGTCACACACCCTTAACTAGTGGTATAACTGGAAGACGTAGAAAAGAAAAGGACAATGCTCCATGAAAGTGACACCAGAGACCCAAGATATTTGTTAAGACTCGGACAATAACGGGATACCTTTTTTGTAAACGAGAGTAACTTAAAAAAACACACTTAACAACCATCAACGGAGCAAGTGGCTTAAGGCACTTGCTTCTCTTGAGGTCTCAGGTTCGAGCGTCAGTTGTGCTTATATATAAACACTTAACTTACTTGGGATTCAGTTATTTAATATTTATGTATTCTTAACCTTCTTATTTCAATATCTCTTCTTTTGCGATTAAGTTTATATTTTCCAACTCCAAATATTACTCTTAGGGTACTTCTGGTTATGTATCATGTACTTAACCGAAATAAACCTACATACTTTAAATTTTTAACATACATAACTTTTAAAAAAATTTAATTTTAAGTACCATCAACATAATGAAAAATAGTTTTGTCATCGTACGGGGAACTACTACACATACTTGTGCTTCACAGCCCAACATTCTTGATCGTAGAGTATATCCCCATATCCATCTACTAAAACATTCATTTTATGCAACGCACACAACACATCAAAAGCACTTCTCATCTTCACTCATCACACTCTTTATATGTACCACAAGATCATTTTTGGTTTGTATTTTCTAAAAAGAATATAAAAAGTTTGTTGGCTAAGGTACCTTTTGCCTATATTCTCATAGTACAATGTCTTCGTTTCTAATTTCACTAATCATTTCCTTATATCCAGTATTGCATGTGCTCAATTCTACATATCCAAAATAAGAATATAAAGGACATCCTTAATCTGGTTCCCTAAGTAAAATATCCCTCTTGGTTACTTAGTTCAGTTTTATATATCCCGACTGAATGTAATCTTACTTTTTTTCAGTTGGGATATTTGCCCACTTATTTGACAAATAGGACACAATGATATTACTAATACCTAAAGTAAGGATCTTATAGTTAGTGTGATGATTCGATTCCAAGTTTAGTAGAACTAGGAAAGATGTTAGTGAAATTAGGAATATATTGTATTTAGGAAAGTTTAGTTTAATTTCCTAGTCTAGCTTATTTCCTATTTCTAATCTTAATCTCCTATATAAAAGAGTCTTTCTTGTACTAGTATTAACAAATTAGTAACAAGTTATTCACATCGATAAAAAAAAAGATTGAACAAAAAAAAAAATTCAATAGTGGGCTACTCATATAATGACTTGAACTTCTCATACAAAAAGGTCAACCTTGTTAGTAGGATTTCACTTACACCATTATATATAACCATTTTAGTTTATATTTATCCAATGTGGGACACATCACCCACTTCAACACTCCATTCTCACGTGTGAGTCTCACATTTTTCTTTTTATCGGTGACATCGACACATGCACAATCGGGAGCTTTATACATCGGCAGTCCCCCTCACAGCCTCACGTGTACGCATTTTTCTTTCACATGTGGGCTGCTGCAGGCATGACCATCTGCAAGCGGGCCAGAGACCACAGGGAGAGGCAACATAAACGGACCACCTTTTGGCCAAATCTGGATCAAAACCAGCTCTGATACTATGTTGAATTTTTATTGATATGAATAACTTGTTAATATTAGTACAAGAGAAACTCTTTTATATAGGAGATTAAGACTAGAAACAGGAAATAAGCTAGACTAAGAAATTAAACTAAACTTTCCTAAATACAATATATTCCTAATTTCACTAACATCTTTCCTAATTCTACTAAACTTAGAATTGAATATTCACACTCCTACTCAAGCTGGAGCATGTAAACCAAATCAATGCGAGAACTTGAATTTTCACTTCGTATTTCTCTTTAGAACTTTCGACAGCATTATACGGTTGTTGAAGTTGGTTTTAGTTATAGATGGATACAAAACTTGGTTATCGACAAAAAGCACAATCGGTCAAGACCAACAAGAAGACAACAATGTTGATGTTACTACAATGACAATTAACACCAAGAAGAAGTCGTTGAGGGTTAGCCGAAAAGATACCGAGATGTTGTAAAAGTAAAAAAAGTAAAACCAAAAATTTGCCCAACGCTATCAACCCTTCATTTTACTCTCCACAAAAATTCAAACTTAGAAGTTAGGTTTTTTTATAGCATGAAATCTAACGAGAAAAAAGAGAGAAAACCTAAGGTGATGCTAGCACGAAATTGTTCTAGAAAAAAGAAAGAGAAAACACTCGACTTTATTTATGAGATACTCCTCCTCACATGCAAGCATATCATGTGTATGGAGGATGAAAAAAAAAACTACGAATGATTATGAAATAAATTCAAGATTTATGTGAAATCTTGAAGAAAGAAACTATTATAGAAAATTTTGAAGGAAAAGAAAATTATTGGCCAGGCAAGCAACCTATGGTTGCCGCCGAAATGGCGGAAGCTTCAAGAGACTCAAAACAATGAACCGAGAGACTCTAATACCATGTTAAATTTCAATAATAGGCTACATACAATGACTTGGGCTTTCACTACTAAAAGGTCAACCTTGTTAGTAGGGTTTCACTTGCACCATTATATTTAGCCAATTTACTTTATATTTTTCCAATGTGGGACATTTTCACACGTTTCAACACTCCCCCTCACGTGCGAGTCTCAAATTTTTCTTTTTATCGGTGAGCTCGACACGTGCACAATCGGAGGCCTTTATAAAACAACACTCCTCCTCACGTGTAGGTATTTTATTCCACACGTGGGCCGCTGCAGGCATGACCATCTGCAAGCGGGCCGAAGACCACAAGGGGAGGCAACATAAACGAGCCAATTTTGGGCCAAATCTGGATCAAAACCAACTCTGATATCATGTTAAATTTCAACCTTGTTAGAAGGGTTTGGCTTTTACCATTATATGTAGCTCTTTTCTCTCATATTTTTCCAATGTGAGAATTTATTTCACCCTCTTCAACACTCCCCTCACGTGCACAATCGAGGGTCTTTCAAATCGGCTCTTCCCCTCATGTGTAGGCATTTTCTTCCACACGTGGGCCGCTACAGGCATGACCATCTGCAAGCGGACCGGAGACCACAAGGGGAGGAAATATAAACGGGCTCAGGCCTGGATCGAAACCAGCTCTGATATCATGTTAAATTTCAATTATGGGCTTCCACTACTAAAAGGTCAACCTTGTTGGTAGGCATCACTATTATAAGTCATTTTACTTTATATTTTTTCAACGTGAGACATTATCACCCACTTCAACAGTAAGGAATTCACTTGTTCTTTAGATAGTTCTCACGTAACCGAGACATTTGTTTGGCGTACCCTTTGTATATATATGAGCAGGTCTTTCCTTACTTTATAAACCACAATAGTTTATATTGTTCTGAGTTAACGAAATTAGAAACTTTCTCTATCTTTTAGAGAACCAGTTCTAGTTGAAATCTTTTTGCTTTCGGTTACACCATTTCCTACAAATCATATGCACTGAAAAATAGAGGGTGAATAACATCTCCATGTAATTTCAGCCAACATTAAAAGGAAAAAAAAAACATTCAGAACCAGTTCCAATCATAATTTCAATGATCCTTGCATGAAAACAGGAGAAATAATTGCAGTATAAGATGAACTTGCAATACCAACCTTTGCCCCGCCAGCAAGAACCTCGACAATAAGAGCCTCTTCAGAATGCTCATCATCTCTGAGACCATTCTGAAAAACAAAGTGAACAAATTTTATTTCATTGAACCAATACAAGGTATCTAATGAGCATTATGTGAAACCAGTATCAAGTACTTTGTGCAATCTGACCAGATGGCTTCACTATAATATGTTAACACATTAAGAACCGTGATTATATCGAACCTTTCCATATATAAATAACTGTGTCCCCATCAATGCACCATTAATGACAAGGTCAGCAGTTTTCAGTTTTGTGGCCTGAGATACATCCAACTCAATGCCATTGTCACTTATTTCACCAAGCGCATCAACAGGTGGAGGAGCCTACACACCGCATAAATATAACTTTCAATAATAAACAAATAAGATAATGAATAGAACAAATGATAAAGATACTGATAGGAAATCATATCATACAGAAGCTTTATACGTGGCTTTCACTAGTCCTTGTAACCAAGTGGTTCGCTCATCTATATCCCGAAACTCTATCACCCATGTACTAGAAGACTCCAATGCCTGAAAAAATAAGAAAGAATGTTTCATGTCACAGATACAGAAAAGATTCAATCTTGTCATGTATAATATATCATATATGAAAATTCAATTCTAAGTTTAGTAGTATTAGGAAAGGTGTTAGTGAAATTAGGAAATATATTGTATTTAGAATAGTTTAGTTTAATTTTCTAGTCTAGCCTTTTTCCTATTTATAGTCTTAAACTCCTATATAAAGGAGTTTCTCTTGTACTAGCTATAACAAGTTATTCACATCAATAAAATAAATTCAACATGGTATCAGAGCCTCTAGATTCATTGTTTTGAGAGTCTATTGAAGCCTCCGCTATTCCGGCGGTAACCTTAGGTTGCTTGCCCGACCAATGGTTTTCTTTTTCTCCATGATTTTCTATAATATTTTTTTCTTCAAGATTTCGGTAGAATTCTTGAATTTATTTCTTTTCATAATCATTCGTTGTTTTTCTTTTCTTCCTCCTTATACATGGTATGCTTCCATGTGAGGGGTAGTAGCATCTCACACATAAATTCGAGTGTCATCTCTTTCTTTTTTCTTGAGCAACTTTCATGTTAACATCACCTTAGGTTTTCTCTCTTTTTTTATTGTTACATTTCATGCTATCAACAAATCTATTCTCTATAGTTTGGACTTTTGTGGAGAGTAGAATGAAGGGTTGATAGCGTTGGGCAGATTTTTGGTTTTATTTTTCGACTTTTACAGCATCTCGGTATCTTTTCGGCTAACATTCAACTACTTTTTCTTGGTGTTAATTGTCATTGTAGTAACACCAACATTGTCGTCTTCTTCTTGTTGGCCTTAATCGATTGTACTCTTCGTCGATAACCAAATTTTGTAACCATCTATCTCTAAAACCAACTTCAACAACCGTATAATGCTGCCGAAAGTTCTATAGAAATACGAAGTGAAAATTCAAGCTCTCGCATTGATTTAGTTTACATCCTCCAGCTCTCCAGCCAGAGGGGGAGTATGAAGATTCAATTCTATATTTGGTAGAATTAGGAAACATATTGTATTTAGAAAAGTTTGTTTTAATTTTCTAGTCTAGCTAATTTCCTATTTCTAGTCTTAATCTCCTATATAAAGGAGTCTCTCTTGTACTAGCTATAACAAGTTATTAACAAGTTATTCGAATCAATAAAATAAATTCAACACCCTAGAAGAATGATTAAAGATGTATCAAGCCAAAGATTTCCAATTAGCATTAAAACGCCAAGTACAATAGCAAAGACATGTTTTACTTATAACGTGTCAAATTTGAATTTGGGTTTTCATTACTAAAATGGCAACTTTGTTAAAGGGGTTTGGCTTCATATCATACTTTTTCAATGTGAGATTTTAGTCACCACTTCAACACAACCTCACACACGAGTCTCACATTTTCTTCTTTTAACATGGACTCCATGCATGCACAATCGACATATCCTTCTGCATGTGGGCCGGAGACCATAGGGAGAGGCAACATAATAGGGGCACTTTCAAGCCGAGACCAAGATCAAAACCTACTCTGATACCATATCAATTTTGAATATTGGAATACATATAATGGTTTGGGTTTCCACTACTAAAAGGTCAACCTTGTTAGTAGGGTTTGACTTCCACCATTATATGTAACTTATACAACTCATATTTTTCCAATTTGGGACTTTAATTACCACTTCAACATCGCGCACTAAAATAGACCATACTCAGAGTTTGTATGACAATGTAGACCAATAAATAATCAAACTAAAACCACCAACACTAAAAGGAAATGAATTCTCCAAGTTCACATGTGGATTCTTAAAACTAAAACCACCATACTCAGATTTACCTATAAATGTGCATTCTTAAAAAAGAACTAAATCCACTCTAAAGTTCACATGAAACAAATAATCACTCCAAGTCCAATCGGACATTCACGAATAAAACTATGACTTTTTCTCTTTGTTTTTATTGTTTTCACATTATACGTATACATATACATATACACATTTTCTCAAAAAATCAAATTCATAATCATGCTCCTCTAAAAAAACTGCATTAAATTGTAGAGACACAAAAAGTAGAATGTGTTATTTCTTGTATTTGATCATTAAGTGAGAACCTTTACATAGGGTATATAAGAGTTGACACATAAATTAAAAAGTACATGAAAGGAAATAAGTGTAGACTACGGGCTTAACAAAGGAGCTAAATTTGGAATTTCTTATTTAAGAAATCCCATAAATTTAGGGATCTTTAACATCTCAACAAAAATAAAAATAAATAGTCCTAATCGGACATTCAAGTACGAAGTTACAATTTTTTTAAGGGTGCGTTGTAGCATGGAAGATAAGGGGAACGAGAATCTCATTCCATCCATGGCAAGGGAGAATCGACTTGTTTATTAGCAAAGGAATAGAAATGAGAATAATGGTGTTCTAATCCAACAAACCACTATGTTACTTGAAACAACAAGACTTACTTTCTGATTGTCCATCCCTCTGTAACTAACAGCAACACAAAACTGTGAACCACCAACTTTCTCTGAAGGAACCTCAAATACCTGTCTACTGGCCATGCTGCAGAGTTTCCAATAACAGTAACTTATAAACTGATGAGGTATAAAAGCCCCAAATACATTCTACTTGACAAAGGGAAAAGACCACTAATAGTAAACAAAAGAAGGGAAGTGAACAAAAATAAAGTTTGGATATTTGAATGAAAAACAATGAATGGAAAAGGGAAAAGGTGTATACTTATATATAAATTAATAAGCACATACGAAAAGGGATGAAACAACGACATACCTCAAGTACCGCTGGTAGTACATGGACATTTCAGACTCCAAAACATAAAGATATAATCCAGATAACACAAGAAAACAGGCCTGCCATGTGGCTCTAGAATTGCCAATCCCCTAATATAAGGACCATTACAATCAGCTACATGTTAAAATCAATATCTGATCAACTTGTTCTCCTTAGTTATTGGCAATTTGGCATACCTTCCAAACAAGGATTCTAGCATTGGTAGCAAGATCTTTGGAACTCCAAGGAGCAAGTTCAGCTTGGACATTGTCAGCATTAGGCTGAGCACAAGTTTCAGTAGTACCGCACAACATGTTTAACAATTCCATGAATCTACCATATCGTGCTGGAGAGAAATGAACACTAAGATTTGGCACTTGAACAGATATGCATCTTGATGGGTAACTTGGGTGTGGAACTTTGATCTTCAATAAGCACAATTTATTAGAATAGATTCTCTACTGAAAAAGTACAGCAAGAACAAGACTTCTACGTGAACCAATTAAATGAAGATGTATTACAAGTAAACCGAATACCTGATCAACAATTACCGACATTCCACACCTATCAATGAGAGAATAGAAACCGTCGCATTTTTCCACCATGGGTTCACCTTCTTGACCACAATAACTTGGTATGACTGAAGTGCACTTCTTGCAATCAGAAGAACAGCCTGTAAAGAAAGCAGCAATATCTCTTCCTGATATATAAAATCGAGAATATACATTCTGCCTGTGTTCATCAGACTGAGATTCCTGCAATAGTACTTCATCTTTTTTAGAGAAATCGATGATATGAAAGTCTGACCAAATCAAAAGATAAAGTAAGAAACATACACTGGTTTGCAAAGTGAAATGACCAAAGTCCAAGAGAAAATGACTATCTTGTTTCAAAGATCCACACGTTGTTATAGGCACTCTAACTTTTGGAGCATCAAAATCGATGTCAAGAGCAAATCTGAAAAAAAAAAACCTCCTCAAATCAATCAAATTATACATTTTGCATAAAAAGAATGGTGGTTGTCTGCAAGGCTCCCACCATTGTGAGGTATGGGGAGGGCCGGAGGGTCATTTATACATGCAACCTTCCCCTGCTTTTGCAAAAAGGTTGTCTCCGTCATTCAAACTTGTGATCTCAGGGTCACGATTCCCCCACTAACTTTTCATGCTCAAACAAGGATTTTTCACCTACAAAATCACCAAGCTCAGCTTCTCCAACATACCCTCTTCGACCTCAATATTATTTTTCTTCCACAACTCTAATAGAATACCCTTGTCATTTTCACTAGCTACAACACTGCTTCATTCGGTAGGTTTCACAATAGTGGTGAACATTAGGGGCAGAAAGTGCACATTTGCATGTTAAGGTCTGTCGCCTTCTTGATTGATTGTGCATACCTTCCAAGAAAAAAATAGCCTCTCGGGTAGTGGTATGGAAAGGAAAACTTCTCTCGTTGGGCAGCAAGATCACTCTTATCAAAAGTGTATTATCGATTGCCCTGATCCACACCCTTTACTGAGGCTGCGAGCCCAAGAAAGTTATTTGTAATATTCACTCTCGAATGGCCAATTTCCTATGGAACAATAGGGAAGAGGAACATCATCACTGGGATAGCTTGGGATAAAATAAGATCTCCACTTCAAGAAGGCGGTCTACGCGTGAAGGACTTGTTCCAAGTACAACAAGCTATGCTTGCAAAGCTAGCTTGGAAATTTGGGCAATGTTCATTTGTACTTAACACACCAAGTGAGTAATAATATATTTAGCCCTTTGTGCATTTGGGTGTGGATGTAGGCCTCATGGCCAAACCACTTTCTTTAAATTTCCACCATAACCCCTGGCAAATAGAAAATCAGTTGCGTGATTTTTGAAATCTTCAAAGATGGGAAGACAGGCTGATATCTACAGCCTCCAAGGATGCTTCTTACATTTAGAAAGTTTACTAGGACAATAATAGGAGGCGAGTTTCAAACTTTCAGTGGTGGATGTGGTTATGGAATTAATTTATCCCGATTAAAATAGGTTTCTTTACTTGGAGGGTATATCATAATATTGAACCGGTGGATGGGAATATTCGTACGTTTGGCATTCCAGTTGTGTCAAAATGTCACTGTTGTCGGTCGAGTAACGTAGAGGATCAAGACCATTTATATTTTCAAGGGGACATAGCAATCGGGGTGTAGCATTGTTTGATTTACCGTTGGCAGTACTCTCCATCTCCAACCTATTTCAATTTTGGTCCAACAATGTGAAAAACATTCAGTTAAAGGTTTAATTCTGCAATGTCGTCCGGCCAAACCCCCCACCATCTCAGGTGGTGTTCTCTAAAAAAAAAAATATATATTCTGCTATGTCTTCCTTTGTTGGCCTATGGGAGATATGGTTAGCTCGGAATATGGCTCTTCATCAGGGCAAATCAATGAATTGTAGGGTTATATATGTGAAGGTGCTGGGTTGGTGTTTCAACTTTTCCCCTTATTTGGAGTTAAAAAAATGGCTAAAGTTGGTGGAAATCGAATGGCCTCAACAGATTCAAATGACAGTTCCAGATCTTCCGACCAAGAGATTGGTTTGGCTCGGTTGGCAGCCCCCAGGTCTTGGGCAGCTCAGACTAAACATGGATGGAGCAGCTAGACAGGGTAGAGTTGCCTGTGGTGGTATAGTTCGTGATTACAAAGGGCAGTTGGTGCTGGCTTTTGCTGTGAACTTTGGGCAGGGCACCAATGCAGAGTTCTTAAGCTTGCCAAAAGGTCTGAAAATCTGTGAAGAAGAAGGCATTGCTCTTGATTCAATTGAGTTTGACTCTAAGGCCCTAGTGGATGTGCTGCAAAGGGGTTAGGCATAGTCCCTGGAATGTGATCTACTTTACCCATGACTATCAGGATCTTATTCCGGCTAGCTGCAGCGTTAGCCACACCCAGCGGGATGGGAACATTTTTGTGGATCGCATGGCAACGATGAGTGGATATAGAAGACAGAATTCTTATTCAGTATAATCCAGCAACGGAGATTCAAGCTCGCATCCGTCCGGATCAGACCGGTGTTCTTTATGCAAAACAGCATTAGTTTGTATTTAACTTTTCTTAGCATCTTAATAGATCGTTTAGATATTATCTATAGGTGCATTGGTATCTCTTCTCACGAGGTAAGGCTCCTT
>JAYMTF010004017.1:0-14001 GCA_036897485.1 Pelargonium nanum | reverse complement strand
AGCACTTCTATCGACTTCTACAAACTTTTGTTAGCAAACATGCGGGCTTTTAGAAGTTAATTTAGAGTCGCTTTTGGCTTTTGAGTAGTGTTACCAAACAAGCCCTAAATTTGCTATACATGCATGCATGAACACCTAACAATCAAAACAACATTTGGAAGGACAGATTACTTATTTTCTAGTTAGATTGCACTTTCAATGTTGGGACCATTGTTATTTGTAAAGTCCTAAATTTGGTAATAAAGGTATTATATATGTAAATGAGTAAAATTTGGATTCACATGCGAATGTTGTTTCCATTTTCTAGTACACATTTCTTTCTAGCCAAAGTAGCGTATTAATTTATATGTCTCAAATATTGTACAAAAACACTTGTACATATGATGTGTTAAATAATGAGAAATGACACAAATCAGTTCATTGATGAGTTGGCTGAATCACAGTACATCATGTCTTATAAACCGAGCGCTCCACGCCATAAATTCATGAAAGGATGGTGGTATCATATATGTCGGGTTTTTGTTATTTAAACTTTTTTTTTTACTCACAAAAATATAAAATAAATGTGTGCCACGTACACTACCTCTTCATTTTGTACATAAAATTTTGTACAAAAGTTGGGACAAATAGCATTTTTCCATACCTTTATCCTAAGTATTGTGTCATCCAACAAAACACTCAACACAAACTGATACATAGATTTGAATATAATTTTCTAAAAGTTTAAACTACAAATTCATGCATAAAATCTATTATTTACACTACATAAAAAGAAAAAACCAGAGAAAGTTCCATATTTTTTAACAATGGAATCAAATATAATATTTTTTATAGCAATCATTAAAATTTATGCATTAAAAATGTTGAAATTCAAAACTCAAACAAAAAAGAGAGGGAAAAGAAGGCTTTGTTGTTTCTCTTGTTTCCTTTATAGCGAGGACCCACTAGTTCTTGTATTTGAATGAAATTAAAATCATAAAACTTTATTATAAAAAAACATACAACTATATAACTATAGCAATTCACTGTACAACGCCATTGTCAAATATTGTTTAGTCTACCACCTCCAGATCCCAAAATTCCTCATAAAAAAGTTTTACTTTTTTATCTATATTTTTTGGGGTATAATTCAGATACCATTATTTTGAAAAAAAATATGAATACAATCTCCAAAAAGATATTCTTTATTCTTCTCTTTTTGCTCTTTTGCACATTCTACTTTTCCAAAGGAAAATAATATATAATTTAGTCATTGAACTATCCCACTTATTTTAGACCATGATTTAAAAATCGAGTCAATTTAGTTTAAAAGAGATCTAATCGTATCAATTTAGTTCACCTATTTTCAAAAACTGTGTCAAATTAGGACATTCTGTCAAATAAAATATTACACGTAAGCAGGAACTAACATATTTCGTTCATGAATTTGACGGAATGTCCTGATTTGACACAGTTTTTTAATACATTTGGACTAAATTGACACGATTGAATAACCTTTGGATTAAATGGACTCGACTGACAGTTCATGGACTAAATCGACACGTTCTGAATAGTTCAAAAACTATATTAGACATTTCTAATTTCCCAAACAAAAAATATACTTCCTCTGTCTCAAATTAAATGTCATTCTAAAGTCCAAATTTTGTTTCAAATTAAATGTCACTTTCTACTTTTAGCTAGTTTATACACATGAATTTCCCATAATGCCCTTTGTCATGATGACTTTCATATAATAATAAAAAAAATTTAACATTAAAGTAGAATAAATATATTAGTAGTGGACTAACAATAATGAAGTCCATGTCTTTATTTAAATGTAAAAATGTCATTAATATCTTTTTTTAATATTTGTGAAAAACTCTAAAACGACCTTTTAATTTGAAACAGAGGTAATATATATCTCATTTTCCATGCATAATATAATAAAAACAAACTGACGAAAAAATGTGCAATAAATTGTTGTTTGGACAAAAATTAATACTAATCTATGTTTTGGCAGGAATATATTGTGGAATTTGTTGAAAAAGAGAGAATTGGAGTGTTTTGTTACTATCCATTTTACAAGCTCTGGTGTTTCAGCGGACAATGTCAAGAGCTAATAGTGTCAGCAACTGCAACAGCAGCTGGCACGAGTTCCTAAATCAACACGTGTCGAAATCTAAGGCTTGTTCTCACCTGCGTGAATCACGGGTTTACTGATTCATATTGTCCTATTTCCCTGCCTATCGGTTCTATTCCAACTTTCACCGACGCTCATACGACACCGTATATCAAACCTTACTACCCCTCCTAAAACGAACTGTTTTTGTTTTAGGGCATGTCTTGGGTGTTGTGATTCAGTGACGCGGCAATTTGTGTGAAATGTACTAGTGACGTGGCGGTGCTTAATTTAAGAAAAATAGAGTTAAAATATAAAATTTTAAAAGTTTAAGGTCCATATTAGATATTTATAACGTGGCTGAAACCAAAAAATTTCTTAGTGCAAAGAAAGGAAAACCATTTAACCTAAAAATACATAATTTTAATTAATGGAAAAGAGGAAACCGAAAAAAAAATCATACTTGACTTAACCTGGAGTAATTTTGAACCGGAGTGACCCCGAGAACTGCCGCGAGTTGTACTTTGCGGCCTTCCTGCACATGTTTGCTAAAAATCATACTTGACTTGGAGTAATTCACTGCTTATCCTAATGCGTTTTGATATATTCCCAGCACCTGACTTGTTACAACTCATATCTGATGCACGACAAAATAACAAAATGTCATCCGCAAAGAACAAATGTGACACCACCGGAACTCCCATCACGATCCTACATACGTTAATTAATCCGACATTAACTCTCAACTTGATGATTGATAACATTTGAGTCGTTGAAAAGTATTTAATTGAATTTTTGTTAATATGTTCAAAACTAAATTAGCCAAGCAATCAAATTTTAATCCATTATAATTGTTCTCAACTTTAATAAAATTTTAACAAATTTTTATTTCAAGTCTTCTCGGAATAAGAATATTTAGTCACATTAATTGTGTACAACACATTAAATTATGAAATTTAGGACCATTTCGCTCTCATGACAATTTTATTTTGATGGAACCTCTTTGTTAATTTGTCTTAGACTAAAAAAAAATAATTTAAATCATATTTATCTATTTATGTATTAGTCCTTTAAACTAACAAATATAAATATCGTCATTATTGACTCTAAAATAAGTCGATCCTCCATAAAAGATCTTCAAAAATTATAAGAGCATCAGCATCAATGGGACTCAAATTGAGTCCCTATTTGTAATATTTTATTTTTTTGGCTTGCCACATATGCAAAGGCCTTCAACAATATCAATTTCTACATTGATGGGCCTTTATTTGAGTCCCAAATTATATTATAATATTTATTATATTGTGAATATTTTTGTCTTCATTTGTCATATGGTATTATACTATAGGCTAATGGATTAAAAAAATAGAGCAATCATTAAGGTCCAAGGCCCTCTTAAGAGGGCCCAAACCTCTTAGAGGTTTCTCTACATCAATGGTCCTTGTATTTTTTTGAGTCCCTTTTAAGGTCCCCATGCATTTTGGACCTGCAATGCAAATGCTCTAAATGGGTGCTGCTTCAAAATGTCCCGTCGGTCACCAATCCATTAGTAAAATCAAAAAGAAAATCACGTATGAAATGAAAAACATCACACACACAAGACCCACGCGCATTAAAGAGAGCGTGGTTCCACACGAAGGCTCCTTCTCCAAAGCTCCCTATCAATACCATCATCACAATTGTTAGTCACTGCAGCTCAAAGCTGATTTGCATTAAAAGGACAGAGAAAAATGTTAATGGCAACACTGTGAATTCTGATTCCTTTCACTTTCACGACCATCCTCACAAGTTATATATATACAGTAAACAGCTCATCTTTACCAACAACTTGATGTAAGAATCTTATCACATATACATACAACACACACAGTTTTCAATTCTACTGCTCCAAATCTGCAAATCCCAATAATCAGAATCAGCCATTGTTGTCTCTTCTCTCTGTTCTTCACTGCACTCTCTTCTTCACCTTCTTCTCCAACTTTGATCTCTTTTCTTGGTTTTGTAGTGTTTTTTGCTTTAGTGGTGAAAAGTTAAAACCCAACCTACCATTCATGTCTGTTCTTCAAGCTCACTCATCTACCATGCGATTTGATTAGCAGAACTCCAAAAATCTGCTATCTTCTTCTTCTTCAAGAACCCATTAAGCAGAACAGAGCATTTCTTGAACAGAGCATTACTGAACAGAGCACAATAATGTCTACTTTTATTTTCTTTTTCTTCTTTCTTGTTGCTCTGTTTTTGAACGTTACTGCAACTTCCGATAACCACCACCGGCACCTCCTGCACCAGCCTTTTTTTCCTCTCCAATCATCGCCGCCTCCTCCGGCACAGCCTCCGATCTCCTCCTCCCATCCGCCTCAACAACAGCACAACCACCCCAAACCGCCCTCCCCCTCCGCCACTCCTTCGACCCCACTAACGCCTTTCTTCCCGGCCTTCCGTTCCTCGCCGCCGCCTCCGGCTCCCACCGCCCTCGCGACTTTTCCGGCCAATATTTCTTCACTTCTTTTACCACAACGCCCCTCCTCAAAACCCATTTCCCGGAAGCTCCTTGCCATCGCCGTTTCCGTTTCGCTCCTCTTCGCCGCCCTCATCGTCGCCGTCGCCGCCCTCGTTCTCTACTACCGCCGCCACCGCGGCTTCGCTGTCTCAGAAAAGGCCTCACGCGCCGACGGCGTCCGCCTCTACCCGCCGAACACCGCCACCTCCGACGGTGGCAGCAGCAGCAGCAGCGGCGGAGGCAACCGCAAGTCCCGGAGCAACGCGTCCAACGCGAGCTCCGAGTTCCTCTACCTCGGAACCCTGGTCAATTCCCGAGGAGTGGACGACGCAAGCGTCGCGAACTCAAGCAATGCCGGAGTCGGAGTCGGGATCGGCGTGTCGAGAGTCTCGGCCTCGGCGTATCGGAAACTGGGCTCGCCGGAGCTCATGCCACTGCCTCCGCTGCCGCGAAACGTGTACAAGAAAAGTCACGAAGCAAGTCTCTCTTCGTCTTCTTCTGACGACGATGAAGAAGAAGAATTTTTCTCCCCCAGAGCTTCCTTGGGCGGGAAAGAGAGTCCCCACCGGACTGCGTCGAGCTCAAGGAGACTTTTTGAGGGCATCGGAGCCGACAACTATGGAAGCACGAGCTTCAATTCTCGTACACCCTCGTACCCATATTCCCATTCAGCTTCCCGAACCGACTCTGTTTCTAGCAGTCCCTTGCTGAATCCGAAATCGAAGTCGCCGGACTCTGCCGTCGAATACCCAGCTCCAAGCCGGCCGCCACCTCCGCCGCCGCCGCAGCAGCCAAGGACTCCGTCTGTGTCGTCTTCGTCACCGAGGGTAGATTCTGGGAATACCCAAAATTCTCCGGTAAGGATTTCTGATGTTTCAAGTAATGGCTTTAGTCCTCAAAAATTTTTACCTATGAAACTGCCGCCACCGCCTCCGCCACTTCCGCCGCCGAGGTTCTGGGAAGCTCCGGCCTCTTCCAGAACAGCTCAGGAGCCAGTTTGGGGTCCGCCTGTTCATGTAGCGCCGTCAAGACCGGATCAACATACTGGAGATCAAACAATTGAAACTCCGAAGCCAAAGTTGAAACCTTTACACTGGGACAAGGTTCGAGCCAGCTCCGATCGAGCCATGGTGTGGGATCAGATCAAATCAAGCTCTTTCCAGTAAGATATATATATTTTTTATCAAGCATTCTAGTTTATTCATAAGTTTCTTGATTTTAATTATTTGTATTGGTTGCAGATTAAATGAGGAAATGATTGAGACTCTGTTTACTGTAAATTCTACGAATCTGACTCCCAAAGATAATGTTCGGAGACAAGTTTTCCCAACAACTCAGCAAGAGAATCGCGTGCTTGACCCGAAGAAGTCCCAGAACATTGCCATTTTGTTGAGGGCACTTAATGTGACCATTGATGAAGTTTGTGAAGCTCTTCTCGAAGGTAAAGTAGTTTTCTGGCTCAACTGGTTTGTTGATCATGTTTCTTGACATGTTCTTGATCGTTTTGTTCCCGAAAACAGGCAATTCGGATACCCTGGGGACTGAGCTTCTCGAAAGTTTATTGAAGATGGCTCCGACCAAAGAAGAAGAGTGGAAACTGAAGGAGTTTAAAGATGAAACTCCATTCAAGCTTGGACCGGCTGAGAAGTTCCTCAAGGCGGTGCTCGATATACCATTTGCTTTTAAGAGGGTCGAAGCAATGCTTTATATCGCCAATTTTGATTCAGAAGTTCAATACCTCTTAAGGTCTTTCGAGACTCTGGAGGTAAATCTTTGATTTCTACTTTTGTATATCCATAGTTTATTTCATCGGTTATTGATGCTGTTATTTTAGATTAGTTGGATTTCATTTTTTACCGCGTAGTATGATAGAAAGTAATCGAGAGGGTTTAAGCTCATTCAAATGGTCACTTGTTCATCATCTGTCTTGATGCCCGTTTAGCATTACGAGGGATTGAGCTGTGAAGTAAAACTTTGTTCTTTTTGTTGTTATGATTGGAAGCATATCTCATTGAATCATTTGTTATCTTATGTCTAACTCGAGATGTTACGAGATATGAAAGTTAGCATCCTAAGATATAGCAGCAATGTAATTCACATGCTTGTAAACTTGGCCTGCAATCTTGCTAAACCCCAACTAGTAGGAACTTCATATTTCCAAGTTGCGTGTTATCATATGATCCATTGTGTGAAGTTTTTTTTTTGCTGTCGTGTTGTAGACACCACTTACGTTTTATTGTTTTATCTCTTCACAGGCAGCGTGCGGGGAACTCAGAAGTAGCAGAATGTTTCTAAAACTTCTAGAAGCTGTGCTCATGACCGGGAACCGTATGAATGTTGGTACCAACCGTGGCGATGCCCATGCTTTCAAGCTTGACACACTCCTCAAGCTTGTCGATGTCAAGGGCACAGATGGCAAAACAACTCTCTTGCATTTTGTCGTACAAGAGATCATCAAAGCTGAAGGTTCTCGACTGACCAATACCAACGATGTTCCAATAACCGAACAATCTCAGCAGACTCCTTTCCAAGATGTTGAATTCAGGAAGCTTGGCCTGCAAGTTGTTGCCAGCCTAAGTGGAGAGCTCACAAGTGTAAAGAAAGCTGCTGTCATGGATTCTGATGTGCTAAGTAGTGAAGTATCGAAGCTTGCCAGAGGGATCGCCAAAATCGTGGAGGTGGTGAAATTAAATGAAGGAATGGGATCAAAAGAGAGCAGCAAGAAGTTTTCCGAGTCAATGAACGAGTTCTTGAATAGGGCAGGGGAGGAAATTGCACGGGTTCAAGCCCAAGAAAGTGTAGCTTCCTCTCATGTCAAGGAAATAACTGAGTATTTCCATGGAAACTCACTTAAGGAAGAAGCTCACCCGTTCCGGATTTTCACAGTGGTCAGGGACTTCCTTTCCATCCTCGATAAAGTATGCAAGGAAGTCGGGAAGATCAACGAGCGAACTATCGTAGGTGCAGCTCGAAGTCAATTCCCGGCTCCAGTATATCCTAACATGGCACCAGTTTTCCCGGGACTCGTTGGAAGGCGACATGATGGATCTTCAGATGATGAAAGTTGATCCTAATCTTAGTCTCAGTGCTTGTTTTGGTGTCAGATAATGAAGCCTGACCTTTTTTTGCTGAATCTGTCCAGGATTGGCAATAGCCTATAGCCTATAAATATTGCTGATTCTCAGAATACAAGCTTCCTAGACATGAAATATAAAAACACATGTGAACTATCTTGTAAATCTCTTACAAAATGGATCCACGTATATCTGTTTAGCAGTAGAAGCAGAGTTTTGATCAAAATTTGTTGTTTTATTAGTTTTCTTTACAGATTTTTGTAAGATTGCTAAATATGATCCTTCCATTGTAAAAATTGGATTGGAAGCTGATCATTCACAAATATTTTGGGCTTCTGGATTGTCTCTACATGTATTTTGGGTTAATGTTTCAAGACTCACGCGTCTTACAAGATTGTTATCATATCCAAATTTATTTATGTTCTTGTACGAACTATACATATGTTTTGTCACCTAATCATATAAAAGAAATTACCAAACCACTACAACTCTAATTTCACGTCAATCAATCAATTATAAGTAACGTATCACATCTAGTTAAAAATTCGTAAATGTTGTATTTATGTGTAGTTTTGTACATGTGTGATACATGTGCCTTTTCAAGCAATCAGCGTTGTCCATTTGACGTACATTTTGAGATAAAAAGTAAAGTTAAGGTGACCCAGTGAATACCTATTGCTGTTATATTAACTAGTAAGAGAGAGATAAGAAAATTAAGAGAGAGAAAATGAAATATTGTGTTATGAAGAAAAATCATTTAGTAAATTTAGAGATAACGATGGTGAGACTGAGTTAATTTGATTTCGTTGTTGAACAGAGAGATTCATTTGGATCTACCTCTGCACTACCGACGAGCTGGCCTCGATGACGAAGAAGCCTATAACAATCCTCTCTCATGTGCGCTCAAGCTAGCTTGAACCACAACTTTATGCTCTTCATCGAAGCCTCCTACGACGTCATTCAACTCTCAGTTTGAGCTCGATTGGCTTCTTCGACAACGTCATTGAGCACCCATGTATATCTACAAAACTGTTGATATTTTTTTATCACAACCAATACAAGTATGCAACTATATTTCTAATTAAAATAATATTATAAAAATATATACTTTATCCCTTTTTTACATCAACCATGTTGGTCTGCTACAAAACTTACATTATCGAACCCTATAGAAAAAATTTCATATTAAATACCTACTGACATGACCCAAACATGCCGGATATTAACTTACCCATTCTTCTCAGCCGACATCCAGTCAATATACTAACCAATTAATTTTTAACACCAGTCTCACATGTAAATCACATTACTAAACCCGCGTGTGCCAATACCTTCTCTTAAAACTTCTATCGCAACTCCTTCAATACAAATGGTGTTAAGTTCACATATTACACTCTAAACTATTATGTGCGCTTAAACATTGTTTCAAGGGAGATCTTACGCACTAGTTTTCGATGAAGTCAATTTAACACTAGAATTCATTTAACGTGTATTATCTTTTGCAGCTATATGTTAGATTCGAGTTGAACACCTATCCCTTTTGAGGGATTGCATAGGAGATTTTTTTAACACAATTCAATTTCACTGAAACTAACAAAAGAGAACATTTGATCCGTCTTCAACCACTCTACTTAGGGTTCTATATACAAAGTTGACATTTCCGTATAGGTTAAATTCCAATACACAAATCACTACCAAATTCTGATAGTGTTCTATTTTCACAATGAATTTACATACCCTTTAAGCTTAAAAGAACTAAAAGTTCTGCTACAATTCTGAATGATCATGTTTTGATTTGTTTCTCCTTCGGTTTGAGTTACTTACTTGCGTTCTTTCACAAGGCACATTCATTTACGTCACCGTAAACTTTGAGCCCTCAGCATCCATTCGTTCCAGTACCCTCCGGCCTTCCTCTTCTGTAGCTGGAACAACATTGCGAATCCTCAATCCATCTTTCATGGCAGCAGGCGGGACAGTAAAAGTGAAGAAGAATTTGTTTGATACCTGTCCAATATGCAAACCCAAAATGTAAGAAGGATATTGAATTTTCACATCAACTGAAAAGAAGATAACAATGAACGAGGGCCTTGCGATCACTTCTAATAGGATTGCCTTTTCGCATATTTATGTCTATTTCTCACCTCACTGGTCCTGAGCTCAGGCCGTGTAACATGTGCCACAACTTCTATGTTGATCATCGGTTTAGCAGGGTCCTCGAGTTCAGTGTATAGAACACAAGATTTGAAACGGAGGAAGTTTCCAACATCAACCTGCATCAGCAATATAGATATTCAATTCCATCATCTACTGATATTTTCGGTGAGTTCAGCAAAAGCTTCTACCTCAATATAGGTAATAGCAATGAGAAATTCACTAGTGCCTTGTATGCAATATATTTTGTGGTGGAAGCTCACCCAACTTAGTTCAGTACCTTACCACTCCAACTACCGACTTTAGAAAGCTAATTTGGGAAATTGTGTTGCTAGTGTCTCAAGACTCCGACTACTGTAAGTTTCTAAGTTAACACTTAGCCAAGCTCTCAGAAGTCACAACTATATCTTTTACTCTCAATCAACCTATAAAGCGAGAGAACAACTTGGCAATAGCTCTTCCTATTATTATATATAAGCTGTGGCCCAAACAATACAATGGATCCTCAGAGAGATTAACAGACTGATGGGTTTTAAATGTTGTGTAATAAGCCACATTTCATAGTTGTTACTGCACATTGCATAGCGAACTCTAGTAGGGAGTAGAGACGATACTCACAGGTTTTAAGAAATCAACGTGATCAACTTCCACAAACTGCGGTGCAATACCAGCGAAGGCATAAGTTGTTGAGAAGGCCAGTTCAAATGCTTTTTGCATCAGAAACCCTCCAAAAATCCTACCATAGATGTTTCTTTGTTGTGGTTGGCAGATGAAAGAATTTTCAAGGCAAGTATCCCTTATAAGAATGCTATCTCTGTCTGCCAAAGCGGGCAAGTCACAGAAAATCCGCCCTTCAGACAGCAATGTTTGGAGCCTGTTTACATCATCACTCTCCATGTCTCTGTTAGATTCTGCTCTCCTTTTTTTCCTCATCTTGTTCCTTTCTTCTGCTTCTTCCCAAAGCAATTTTTCCTTTTCTGTTTCGGGTAAGATACGATTAATTGGAGCGGACTTTCCTGTCTTTGAGTCACGAGCCACAAATGTGAAGTTCGCAATAAGAGCAAGTGAGTCCAAGGAATCTGGGGTCTCTGCAAAAGAAGTTCCATTTTAAAAAATTCAAATGACTAAATAACTAACAGAATGAGCAATTCAGATAAAGAAAGCCCTTTCAAGAACAAATCCAGTTTCATTCAATTTTTTCAATTCGTTTGATAATATGCATAGGGACCTTGTTCAATTTTTCTTCAACCTAACAGTTTCAAGCTTAAGTGTAGGGCTCAACTAATACACCGAGTTGTCTCAAAACTGAAAACCCCACACAATTTGAATGCGGGATACTTCAGTACATCCCCACAAGAACAAACTTGATCTACATGTGGACCAAGAATTACATGGGACATCAACACAAACGGGCCACACAGGCCCAAGACATAACTAAATTTGGATAATTATAAATTTTCACTCCAACTCAAAAAGCTTAAGTTGTTAAGTGGAGGGCCTAATTATTATAGTGAGTGGTCTCAAACTCCACACTTTCAACGTGGGCTCCTTCAACAACCTGACCAGCACTATACAAGTAATTATAGGAGCCTCTGTGGTTGTCTAGTTAATATATAGCCTCATCAACATATTTCGTATAGTGCTCCGAGAACCAACTCAACATCATGCATTGGATCATATAAGAAACCGTATCATGATAAAATTATTCAAACAAAGATCTTTTCTGAACTCCCAAGAATGAGTTTCAAATGCCCTATACAAATTATTGTGTTGTAGCTGTCACACAAATAATGGATCAGATCATTTAAAATAATCTAACAGGTCGATAGATCCTCCTTCCAAAGTGTCCAATCTAATGCTTATTCTTAAATTGTTGGGGGAATATGGAATGATACTTCTGCTGATTAATAAGGCAAAAATAACAAGGCTGTGTCATGTATAAGCAGAGAACAAGGACAAATACGAATAGAAATGTTTTTCCGATGAAGTTACAAAGGCAAGGACAGTTGTGATAAACTGTTGACGACAGCAGAAGAATCCGATGTGAATTTTTGCATGACAAAAATCAACTCTTCCTGGGCTTGAAATAAAATACATACCACAATATTACGATGAATATGACTGCAAAAGATCATATCTAAATGTTGACATGATAAAGTAACTAATGAAAGGACACCCTAAAAGCATCAATATATGAATACCTGCACTCAGTTGAGACACTTCCAGCTGAATCTCCATAGATGACCTCCCAACCCATGTAACAGAACCAACTATATTTACATCAGTGTTGATACAAATGGGTTTCTTGAGAACCATTTTGTCAACAGAAGCAGTAACCAATAGCAAAGGCCTTCTTGTTCCATCATCATTGCAGCAATGCTGGTCCACAAGTAAAACAGAATGATCAAAAAGAAAAAAAAAAGTTTTTCCATTCTCAATCTAGTTTTCACGAAATTAACCACAGATCTCTTCAGCCATATACATACTTAGTTACTATATGAAATTATACAAACAATAATTAACAAGGAATAAAACAGCAAGCCAAACTCATTTGAGTATCAATACCAAGCAAAGTGCACATACCACAAGTTAAATGCATACAGAAATCCATTGAACAAAACCAGTTCAAGCCCAACAAGCTCTATAAGGATTAGAATAGAATTTGAATCTGCAAAATCCTAATTATCTTTAGTACACACCTTCAAGGAGATAGTACCGGCAAGAGCATCAAGATCTTCGAGCAACTTCCCAATCCTCATCCCATTCCAGGGGTTTCTGTATTGTTCTCTAAGTATCAAATCCGAAGAGAAATTGTAAAAAATGCTAGTTCGGCTCTGAGATGGACTCTTGGAGACCAATTCACCTTCCTTAGGCGTATCAGCTGGGTTCTCCCATAAGCTCGATCTAGCTTCCCATAGAGCATTGGTTACGGGTGAGTGGTAAATTCCAGGCCACAGACTAATCGGTTTTCGGATCGAAGAGCCAGCATCTATGGGGGAAATCTCAGATGGGTCAGAAGTTGAAGTTGATAACGATCTGGTCTGAGAAAACTGTTGAAAATTTGGAAGAAAAGATGAGATTTTGACGATGGGTTTGGGAGGTTTTGAAGAAATGGAGATGTGGGTTGTGATTGTATCAGGGATTGGATCAGGAAAAGCTGTTTGGTTCGATGAATGTTTGAAGGAGGAGAGAAGAGGTTGAAGTGGATGTGGGTGTGAAGACGGTGATCGGAGGAAGGTGGGTCTGCGGAGGCTGAGAGGAAGTGATTTTCTGAGAGGTCTCATGGCAGAGTCAAGAAGAAGCAAATTGAATTTGAATCAGCTGTTGTTGATGGAAGTTGAGAACGATATGGAGCTGATTCCAAGATGAAACCAGCTACTGTCCATGGATATAGGTTTATAGCCATAGGCTATAGCCCGATACAGAGAGATCATACAATCAGATTCAGTACGTTATTATTCGTTTTGGGATTGGTGTTCTTTTACGAAAAACACCCATTACTCGTATCTTTTATGAGATCTTAAGACTTATCCACCATTTTTACATTTTTTCTGACGAAATTGCCCTTATCTTCCTCCTTGATTACATTTTTTTCCATCTCCATCAAATTTATCTCTCCCCTGCCCATATCAAAAAACCATTATCCAAAAGAAGAGAAGTAAACAAATCCAATTATTTCATTTTGTTAGCGGAAAAGTTGCTCAAGGAGATGTTGTTATTCGGTATCAGATCGCCGATATTTTTAATGAGTGGCTCAATTCTATACTCTTTCTCTAACATCGAAACAATCTATATGTGGTTTCTCCACCATCAGGTTGAGGGGGAGTATAGGAACATTAAGAGTAAATTAAGAGATTTTGTCTCTAATTGACAGTGTGATTGATTATGCTGATATTTGATTGATTTAATCTCTATTTTCCTTATTGTAATGTAGTTGACCTCATATAATTAGACTAAAAATAGAGAATCTCATGTACAATTTATCTCATTCAGAAATACAAGTCTTTACCTTATTCTTTATTAGAATTCAGGGCTTAATCTCAAGCATCTAAGGCTGATTAAGTAATGTTTTCCTTATAAAATTAAGCAAGCGGACAGGTACTACCATTAGGGTAGGTTGAATAGGTAGCAGCGGTGGCAGGTAGATCTCGGCGGCGGCTTCTCCGGCGACAGGGGCG
>JAYMTF010004016.1:0-14003 GCA_036897485.1 Pelargonium nanum | reverse complement strand
TGGTGGCGGCAGGTATGGTGGTGGAGGCTGTGGTGGCCGTGGAGGGGGCGGCGGCGGCGGAGGCAGCTGCTACAACTGTGGTGAGTCCGGGCATTTTGCCAGGGAGTGCCCCAACAGCGGCGGTGGACGTTGAGATCTATCGGAGATGAGATGTGAATGTGCAGCCACTGTGTATTCATGTCTCATTTCTCTCTGTTTCATGTTTTGTTGCGTATTTCGTTTTGCAGTCTGTGTCCGGTGGCGGCGACCCATTTGTGGCGGCGGTGGTGGGTGTTTTGGGTTAGGGTTGTTTCTGATATGGGTCAGCAATGTCGTTTAAAAAAATTCGGTCTTTATGGTATGGTCTCAATAGGATTTTTATTAATTTGTTAGTGTTTGTTTCTTGGGTTTAAGAAGTACCAATCAGTGATATGGTAGTGGGTCTTTGTAGAGGGCAGAGGAGAAGAAGAGAATGGTTGAATTTGTTTTTGGCTATGAATGGGAACTTGCTCTGTTAAAGTGTCAATACACATATATATACATGCTGGTTTGGTTGGTTCAATCTTCTTTCAATTTGCATTTTTTACTTATCAATGTTCATGTTTGCATTATTGTTGTTCCTGTGTTGCATATTGTATGGGGATTGTTGGAGGAATCAATATTATGCAGGACAGTCCCTAGAATCCATTTTTTGGTTGTTTTTTTAGGAAGTGTATTGGTAGTGTTCCTGAAAATTCATTATATGCTGTTTGTATTATTTTAAGTAGTAGAATGTTAAGTCTTGTGTGAATTTGATTGTGGACTGTTGTAGTTGGTCTCAGCTGAAGACAACAGTTGTTAACAATTTGTGTAGTGAACGATAAGGTGATGTACCGATAAAATGTAAACAAATATGTTTAATCCAAATCCCCCAAATTTCAAGCACACTGGGAGTATACTTGGTTTTGAAAGTTATATTAGAGAAGCTTTCTTTTTCTCCCTTTTTTTTTTTCAGTTTTACCGAGTAAAAGTCAAACAGCCACCAGAAAAGGAGGGAGGCCATGAAAGATTCAGTTTCTGTATTTTGAAACTGATTTTGAAAGATTTACGGATTTTGAAAGATTCAGTTTCTGTAGTTTGAAACGGATTTTCAGTTTTTAAAGCATGTTTGGTAATACTTGTAAAAGCTGGATACAACTTAACTCGCAGTCGAATTCTGTTGTGGGCTTTTAGTATTGGGTTAATAGTTTTGTTATTGTTTCTTGTTGGGCCAATAATGGTTTTATTTGAACCCAGCCCATTATGAGGGTTGTGGGCATTATGCATCAGAGAAAAGGATGTTCATGAACGAGCGTACCTCAGAGTTTGTTTTTATATTCTTTGATTATATGATAGTGTACACTAGAAGAACATACTCAACATCTCAAGTTGGTCTTTAACATAGTCAGGCAACACCAGTTGTTCTTTAAAGAGTGTAAATGTCAAGCAGTTAAGAGGTTTTCTGGGGTTATTTGGGTATTGCATGAGGTTTGTAAGGAAATGTAGTATCATTGCAAGGCCTCTCACCAACCTACAATCCACATTGAAAAGCCTAAAAAGTGCTATGAACACAACACCAATTATTGCTTTTCTGATTTTAAAGCCACCTTTGTAATTTAAGTTGATGCTTCTAATGTTGGGGATTTGGTTGTACTACATTTAAGAAGGAAGACCAATAGCATACTTCATCAAAGCCATGGGTCCAAAGTACCTATGATATGGTGCTTGTGGGAGAGGTGGTCCTTTGCCAAGATAGCAAATTTTGTGACTGACTACATAGCCAAAGCTCGATTATACACTACGAGTATGTATTATTTGCATAGGCACCCGTCTGTGAGTTGTTTGAAGTTGTTGTCGGATGACAAAGTCGGGCATGTAACTAATAGACTTCTCCATTCGAACTCTATTTTCATTAACTAAGATTCCATCTTCAAAAGAGAAGAAGAAAGGGTGATGAATGATTGAGCAACTTCTAACTTTTGCTTTTCTTTCAACTTAAAAGTGACGAATCACACATTGTTCTCAATGTTGAAAACTCCACTAATGGAGACAGCTCCTTGTTGAGGGCATTATCATATATAGAAGATGGAATCTAATTGTGTTCAACATGAACTTTCAGTATCTCTAAACTGAGATTGTTAACACTTTTTTTTATTTCTTCAATGAATAGATGGAATTACAGTATAAATATATGCATTATATTTGGTAACCAGTAGAACACTATATATGAATTGAATGAAAAAGAAAGAACAAGACAATCTGCTACCTTTATATGATTGTCTTGTTCTTGATTTTGTTGTGCAGTGAACAAAGGAGGCAACTTTGTTAGAAGCTAAATGGGCTTTACCTGAAAAGGTGTCTTTCTTTTATCAATGGGCTTACCTCGCATGCCCTTATAAAAGCCTCTTTATTATCTCTATCACTCTCTTAAAAGAATACACAATTTTCATGCACACATTATCAGATTCTCACATAAAGTATATACATACACTTCTTTGATTATTAGAGTTTAATTTGTCTCTTCGATCGGTTGTTGCTTTCTTGGCTCATAATTATTTGGCATATTAAAATTAGATTTCAAAACATCTCAAAGCATTCATATATTTTTTCTTCTTTTTTGAAATGATACAAATATTCTAAAACACTAACAAAATAACACCAAGACACAAAGAGGAAGATACAAGAAAGATGGATGGTTTGAATTGGTATTTTGTATGAGTAGCTACCAAAAACATAGCATTAAACACAGACACGATCTCTTCTTGTCTCTAGCTATCAACTCAATACCTAAAACACTCTGAATTGTTCATTTTTTGAACCTCCAACCCTAGCCATGGCCTTAGCTAGAGTGCATGCATGCAACTCTTGGAGCTACCTATTAATCGGATCCTCTAAAGGTGGTGGTGTGCATGGGTTGCCGGAGAAGGAGCCGTGGCGTTGGCCATGTGGGGCGGCAGCAGCGCAACCGCCGCCGGCGGAGGAGGGCATTGGTAGCACTTTGTGAAGAGCCCGAACGTGTCAATTTGGTGCACGAAGTTGGTCACGCTCGCCCACCCACCGAACCCAAACCCAACCACCAAAACCCACCCGACAATGAAAGCGTTGATTACAAATGACCCGACCCACCTGCCCACGAACCTCGGCGGTGATTCCACAGCGTTCTGCACAAATCACAGCCATTCATTACTTCATCAAATATATAAAAAAGAATCTCATGTTAAATTTGGATAGCCCCCATGGAGTGGTCTGCTGGACCGCGACCACACGCTACCATAATTAATCTTATCTCAGACCAGTCCAGTCAAAGGCTGTGACAGAAGACAAAGCTTCCCACGTGGCACAGTTACTATAATTAGCATATTACTAACTTATTATAAAAATATTATTATAACACTTAATTTTAAACGAAATGAGTAAAAACGATTAATACCTCTCTGGCGGAGGCAGATTTGAAGGTGAAGATGTGGGCGAGAGCAGGGATGATGTAGACGGTGAAGCTGACTAGAAGCGAGCCAACGGCGGAGGTGATGGGCCCGAAGAATGGGAAGAGGATGGCCAGGAACCATATCGGGATCACCACCGGCAATCTCGCCGCCGCCCGCTTGCACAAGCTCTTGCACTCGTGCATCCCTATCGCCTTCTCCCACACAAAATACAACGGCGTGCACGCGAACCCGAACGTTATGAACTGGTGGATGAGCATCAAGATCACCGCCACGTCTCTCAGGGGCGTCCTCGGCAGCAAAGAAAACGCATTGGAGTGATTCAACAGCAAATCTCCGAACGCCCAGTAAGTGGCCGCCGCCGACGGCAGCGTCAGCGTCAGGACATACACGGTGGCTAGTAAATATATGGCCTTGAACTTCTGAGGCTTCCACATTGCATGCATAATCTCCCTGTAGATCACATGGTCAGATCATGTCTGAATCAGAAAAGGTTCAGTCACTTTCACTAAGACACCATTTTTTAATGTTATATTCCTATGTTTATGGAAATAACGTAAAGAACACGAAAATAAATTGTCTGGTTGTCTTACACAGTAACAGCATGTCCCCCAAATGTGTAGAGAATGTTTGTGGCCCCTGTGAAGTATAGGACCATCTTCGTCGGACCCGAGTGCTTAACACCCTCCACCTACAACAACAACGTAGAGATCGATCTCTGAGTTTGGTTTTAAAAAAATATGAGTTTATTGATGAAGATCATGAGATTGGGATGGTTCAAGAAACCTGTCCATGGAGGAGAGAAGCTATGGTGAGGTACCAAGCGGTGTAGGTGGTCATGACAAGGCCAAGAAAAGACCATATTCTGTAGTTGTGGAAGGAGGGGATGAAGACAGTGGTGGCACAGCAAGCTCCAAATATGTAAGTCCAGGTCCTCTTGTCCAGATTGTCATTTATGTAATATATGTTACTGCAAATCATCAACAAGATGCTCATGTTTCAGCAAGAAGAAGACAAATAGTTAAAAGATGCTCTGTTTTTTTGTTTTTGTTTTGGTCAAAGCCTAGCTAGAGTCAATACCTTGCGCAAGCTATGAGCTGAATGACAGATCCGAATAAAAGAAATGTGCAGTTGAAAGCCAATCCCACATTCCTCCAGTGCTTTCCGAGCAGCCCATCAAGAACTTCGAACCACTTTTCACACAAAATTGATATGTAATATGTATCAGATCTTGACTAATCGATTTCTAATTTCTTGCATTGTTGTGTAATTGTTTAATTTATTACCTGAATCACATGGTTTCTGAAATCGACCTTCTCTCGTTCCTTTCTGCTTCTGTACTCGATGTAGAGGACGCTGATGAGATAGGCCGTCCAGCTTCCGAGCAAGCCGTAGAAGAGCTGGAACAGAATCCCAGAAAGCATCCCCAGCTGGGAGAAGGAGTACGGTAGAGTCAACAGAACCTGAGCCACCTGAGGAAAAAAACGCAAGAAAATCAGAACCCACGTCGGGAAATTGGTTTAAACAAACACCCATTTCGTCGAATTTGAAAGTTTTGAGCACCTGATTCGAGGCGCAGCTGAACCAGGCGTCGTAGGCGGAGCCGCCATGCCAGAAGAACTGCGAGAGCTTGGTTTTGACGTCCTTGGGCTTGCCTCCTTCCGACTCCATCTCTACGTAGTTTCCGACTATGACCGTCTCCGCCACCTTGTCGGCGGCAGCCATTTCTCCCATTTTTGTTGAGGTTGTGAGGTTGGGTTAATGGTGAAAATGAAGAGTGCGGGTCAGGTGTTTGATGGAATGTGTCAATGAGTTGGTGAAAATGGAATGACGAGGAAGTGGTATTTATATGCAGAAGACGGGATGGTTTTGGGTTCTCGAAGGCTGAGAAAGGCTGTGTTTGAAAGGTATTTGAGAGAGAAAATATGGTTTTGGGGAAGAGAGTGAATCCACTTTTTGTTGGGAGATTATTGAAAAGTTGGTGCATTTCATGAATACAGCTGGTTTTCAAGCCCTTTTTTTAATTCATTTTTATTTTGTTTTCTAGCTCATAATATATACATAATTTTCAAGATATATAGCATTACTCCAAATTAATTTAATCTCTTAATCAAGAGTTGAGATAAAATTTGAGTAAACAACAATAAATTATACAAATAATTTTCTCTGGTAGTGCATGAAATTATCTTAGCATACTAGTCTTGACTCTGCAAGTTCAATACTTCAATGTGATGCTTATTTTAATTTAATAAAATTTGGTACTAATTAGTGATAATTAGGAGTGCACGAGTGGGTCTTGGTTTCTATGCCCTATTCCAAAGATGATTATTACTTTATTAACATATTTAACTACTTCATTCACTGCCAAATTAACATCTTAGTTGTATTGTATTTTGGCTTTGCTAGTAAATTGTAATTATGTGTTTTATACATTGTATCATGTTACTCTGATTTTGACCCTTTGGAGACATTAAGAAGACAATGTCATTATTGTCATATATGTAGTTTTATCTTAAAAGAAAACATATATAAGTACACATGTCAACAAGTAAGGTATTGATAGAAAGATAATTAACACTAAAAGATTTTTGTTTATGCACTTAATATTTATTAGTCTTAAAAAAGTTAAAACATATATAGATTAAATATGGGAAAAGTTTTATAGAAATAGAGAATTTGAAGAAGAAGAAAAATTGTGATTTGAGATATTGGATTGTCCAAACATAATAATATGGTTGGCCAGGTTATCAACATCTAACTAATACCTTGGATTAGATGTACTGGCAAAGAAAAATGTTTGATAAACACCCAAACATGTTGGGCCAAGTGATTAAAACACTTTGGATTATCTATGGGGTCTCAAGTTCAAGCCTTCTTGTCAACGGTATTAGGTGGGATTTAGGGACGCTTTTTTTGGGGAGTGAGAAACATTCTTACTTCGAGTATGATGTCTCGTTGCTGATAAAAAAAAGGTTTGATAAACTTAAAGGTAATGGTGAAGTTGTTAGCATTGCGTGAGTTAGAAGAGCTCTCAGGTTAGATTCTCGCTTAACGTATTCATGCACAGATGTGAGAACTTTCACCTGTGATCAAACATTTAATAAAGATTAGTTTGGGTTTGGTTAAACACTTTAAGTGTGTCAACCGCAAATTTACGACCTGCTTAAGACACATGGTATTAAAACAGTAGAAAAGGGTTTGGTAAAGGTTATTATGGTAAAGTGGAGCTAGGTAATACATGTTGAGGTATATAATAAAAAGAAAATGTGTTGAAGAAGAAGGTGCATACATAGGGAGGAGACAAAAAAGAAAAGAAAAATGGAAGAGCATAAGGTTAGAGAAGAGTGATCAAGAAACGAAATAATAAGAAAGTAGACCACATGATTGCAGCCAAACGGGCATGGTCGGTTTGCAAGAACAACAAAGCTGCTTTATCACATGCTCTTTTTAGTTTTTATTCAATCTTCTCTTTGGTTTTTGGCCATTTGTGGACTCAAGAATCACATTACTCTCTTCTCTATGCATTTGCAACTTCACACTATTCCAAAATTCCCTTCCTTTTTATATTTATGTATCTACTCACATATGGACAATTCTGTATCACTATTTAACTTATTACATCATGTGCCATATTGGAAACACCATCTTCTTTGAATCATATTTCAATATCAAATCTCTCTTCTTCATTTCAAGAATTTGCTAGTGACACCGCTGTTTGTGTATCCATGTTGTACTAGTTTATGTTTTGATACAGGTGAAAGGTTATGCTGTGCCAAAGCAATTCACATGTATAAGATTGCCTCCGTCTTTTATGTTTGAACAGGTTAAACAGTGACGATGAAAGATAATTCCGTCGCAAAATAAACAATTTCTTGTAGTGACACAACGCAATCAAATCATCTGTTAGAACAACTTTAATTTGAGCCGGTCTTTGCACCTATATTTTGAATTTAATTATTTAGATTTGATGATAGCTAACCTTCTTAGTCTGTTCTTGCTAGAATAGAGGTTTTCTTTTTTAAGCTCTTGCTAGAATAGAGGTATAGTATTGTTTATGCTTTTTAAACAAAAATATCCGCTTAGTAGTCATGCACTACAGTAGGAATCCCAAATTCTCTGGTAAAGACCCAAATCTCTTCCTATCTTACAGAAGACTATTGGATCGAACAACAAAAACATTGTTAAGAAAAAGGTGAAATTCCATGAAACGAATACTCAAATTTGAATCATGTAAACAGGCGAAGAGCTTCCCATTACTCAACCGAAAAAATTTCTCTATACATTTTTACATATACTTTGTTTACTTATAACTCGTTTCCATTTATTTACTATTTTCTGATAAAGAGAAACAATTTAAATGGGGAGCATTAGGTTCAAGTGTTAAAAAGCTAATGTTTAGGTGCAGTGCAACATATTGATGGAGCATGCCTGGAACATTCTATCTTCTCATCCACTCCTTGTAACCTCTATTGCTTTCTAGTCTCTGGGACCAGAAACATTTCCTGTAACTATGTCTCCTTGACTACTTCTACTTCTCCAAATACACTATACCTTCACATTTCTACATTACATTTGAGATCAAAACTTACATAATACTATTAATTTCACATAGTTGATGTGATCATGATTTCACATAAAATTTCAGTAAAATTTGCTGTTGCTACTAGGTGGTGTGTTCATTTCTTCAATGTCAGAAACTCTGGGCTGAAAATTATTATTTGCATCAGTCCCTGTTGGGCATGTTTGAATCTGACCAATATCAATGAACAATGACGTCATGTTGTGCTGATTTATTGTTATTTTTTTGAAAATTTACATTGGGTTTTGGTATTGCTTCCTGTTAAATTATGTCTGATGGCAGTGCAATTGTAGCAATCATTTTGTGTTATTGAAAGTTATTGCATGCTACAATACAAGAGAAGAAGCTACTATGCCAAAGCTGCAAAGGCCATAACACTATTTGCTTGCAATCATAGAATCCATTTTCATCAAATATATACAATATTAATTACTTCTTGTGTCAATAGTTTTCTTGGCATGCTTCTTCTACTTTAGTACCTACCAACCATATGTGGACTGCAATGGTTGGTTTGTACATTCAATTACTATTCAATTTTTTTGGTATGAATATATAAATTTCTAATATGATTTACATCATAAAAGATACTGATGTTATAACTATTTTGATATGAGCAAAATCCCGTCTTTTGAGTTGCAATGATGTGTTATACCAATAATATAAGAAGCACTGAGTAAATAGTTTATCCAACAACTCTCGATTTCTTACTTTCGAGAATAAGTATGAGCGGTAGGAGAGTTCAATTACAATGTTTCTTTCCAAAAACACCACACAATGTCTCTATACGCGTTCATCTTTTCAACACAATCGACATTCAAGTGCATAACTATTTATGCGTGTTAATAACTATAAAAATGAGCTTATAAAAGAGAAAATTGATAAGATGAAACAATGCTCCAATTGTTTTTTAAGCGCGTGACATATTATTACATTATATGTTCTCATTTTGATTTACTTGTCTTATTAGATCTAACTCCTAGAGAGATCCACTCAAAACAATGGTATACATTTCGCTAACACTACAAGAATTTGTGTCTTTTATTCATAATTGGAGTGTTTAAGGTAGGGGACCAAGACACAAAAGGCAGATCATGTTTTTTTTTTAATAAAAAAAAATCATCTTCTGCTTATATATATGATTTATTGATTTAGATTAAGAAAACACATGATCTCCCAAAATGTTTTCTTGCAGTTATGATGATGGTCAATATAATGAAAATGAGCACGCCAGATATTGATGAAAATTGAAATTAACCGAGGAACAAGATCATGGAATTGCTACTAGGCAAGTCAACCACACCTATTATGATCAATAATTCCCAGAAGACCCCAATTAAACATAATATGCATTAGACGACCAAAAAGATGAAAATGGATTCATACATTGAAGTTCTTGATCATATTGAGGACCCATAGCCATCATATTGAATCCACTCTCAATCATGGAAAACTAAAACACCTCCCGAATCCACAACACATTCTTATATCTACTTCTTTGAGTTTTGATCATTATTTTAGGTTTTAACTAAAGGGGTCATGGTTATTCCATTTCGGATTAATTAGGGCATGTCCCCAATTTTTTTATCGACTTTGATAATACATAATGAATTGGCCATTTGGAACTACATAAATCGTCACTATGGTCACCTATAACAATGGAGAAGTTTTTTTCTTATAAATACTCCGTAGGCGATGAGGCGCAAACACAATTATATGCAATTGTGAATTGCATTACGATCGCGCCTCACGTCAGTTCTAGTGCGACACACTGTAAATTTTCACTCAATGTGCGTTCTTTTTTTGTAGGGAAATGATTTGAGTACTAAATGAAGTGAATCGAGGTGCTAGATCTATATTTACCGTTGGCTAACATTGATCAACAAACTTTTTTCTACCAACCAAAAGGAGAAAAATAACGAATCAATTTGCTTCCATCGACGAAAATAAATTGAAATTTGAAGAAGAACATGAGTCTAGTTCTTCAGGTCTTCATCTTGTTCTTAGCATTTTTTGAAATAAAATTGGATCATGGACATTTGGAAGTACACAGCCTCTAGTAACAAAGAATGGAGCATGAGTTTGCTAGTAAAATAACAATTTGTGTAGAATTGTAATTTTTCAGTGAAAATTAAATTTGTCTTACAAAGAAAATTATTTGCTTACTATCCACTGTGCCCATACTCATTTATTTAGTTTGTTTATTTATTTATTTAGTGAAGTAAAGTTGAATTTGGAGCAATAGTGAGATATGCATTGGGGTCCTATGAATAAAAAGTATGATTAGGAATCATAAAAGTAGTTTTGTGGGGGCAAAAGCATTATGGAAAACAATCAACAATATTCTCTGAGGGACTCTTTTGTGTTGATCAACAGAGAAAGCACCTTTGCTTTTTGGTACTTATGTGAAACAGATGATGGTTGTTGTAGGCTTAATTGCTTTATTTTTCTATAAGATGGTGGTTCCAATTTTAGCTAGGGCTCCAATTAGAGATGCTCTCATAGTCATGGATTGGTGGTCAACTCAATTAATTTTACAATATTATTGTGTTCTTTTAGTTGCCTTGCATGTGTTTGATTTTAAGGGATGAAAAATGAACCAACACTATCATGTTTACTCTTCTTTATGGCCTCCAAGCTTGGGTGCAATTGCTAGGTGAGAAGAATCCAAATCTCATAAAATGGTGAAACAAATTTTCATTCTACTTCTAATTATTAGTTCAGTCTTGTCTCTTACCCCATAATGGTCCATTTGGATAATTGCAAAACAAGATGGAGATGTGTTAATAATTCATATGTTTGCACACTTGTTCATCTTGCTTCTTTGTGTTGTTGGGACATTTGACTACTCAAAGTCAAAACCCACATGAATATTTGAATTTGTAGTGAGATCATCTTTATACAAAATCATAGATTTGTATATGATTATGCTTCAAATATTGTTTGGAAGATCCAAGAGTTCATTGAGAGGGCATTAATGTTTTATTTCATACAAACAACATAGAAATAATATGGTGGAGCTTGAATCTTGTTAGGTTGATTTTTCTTTCCATGTGACATTGCCATAAATCATTTTATGCACTTCTTTTTCAGTCCATCTCTTTAGAACTCAAACCCTATTCATCTCCGTTAGAATGAAAATAATTTTTTTATTCCATATAATCACAATGATTCTAACTCAATTGTTAGTTGACCCATGCGACAAAACATGCGCGAAGGTTAACTAGCGGGAGTTGCCACAACTTAATATGAGAAGTCTCGAGTACGAGTCTCAGAAAATGTAATTGCATTAAAATTTGGAAGAGTGAATTTCATTGCTATTGTGATTCTTTCCTACTCGAATGGAGATTAGTCATGTGTGATATAACATAAAGACGCTAATTTTGTGTTGATCGAAATCCGCTCTGAATATCTTGTGGTTAAATTTAAAAATATTGAATTCATATAGGAGATTCATAACTAAGCCCAATGACCCAATAGAGGACTTTAAAATATTCTAATGGGCTGAGTTTCAAGCCCAAATACTGATGCAATCAGGTTGAGACACGTGGATAACATGCCACTTTCAGCTACAAGCGCAAGCAACAATCCAATCTACAACCTGTTTCCATATATAACTGCCTTCCCGCTAAATATTTGTCTCTCTCCAAACCATCCCTTATCCTGCGCACTCAGCACCAAGCCCGCGCAAGATAGCGTTTTCCGCTCCATTTTAGGCGGTGGCCGGAGCTCCGGCGTCGCACCAACGCAATCGTCTCTTCCAAATAGAGTCAACAGATGATTGAAGCCAGTCCCGAGGTCTACTACTATTCTTCTCTTATTATTTCAGCTAGTTTCATTTTGTGCTCCGTTAGGTTGCTGAGAAAGTGTGTGAAAGGAAAATGAATATGCATTTGTATTTACACTTCACTGAATCAAATACCGCATAATTAAACAATTTAATTCTGCTTTGTTATGATTCTCTTTGAATACTGTGGGAATTGTTATGTATTCCTTTGAAGATTTTTTGTCTCTGTTTCACGGATTTTCTCAGGAACCAAACGGGGGACTTGGAGATAATTATTTCTATAAATATAACATAAATTGTTACTGATTTTCGCATAATTTTTTGCTGCACCCTCTTTTGAATTGTAAAATTACCATTTCCTGCTGCCCCAAATTCAAATTGAATAGGCTCTACTAGTCTTTTTTTTTTTTGAAAGCCGGCTCTACTAGTCAAGTATGAATGTGTTTGATGAAATGCTTGGCTAATCATGTTTGTTTCTTATTTGTGTACGCATGATACAATACTGTACTAGTACACCAATCGTTTCAAATTAGATTGAACACATGGCTAGTTACTTGTAATTTGTTATATAAGGATATGGGATATGTCAAGTTTAGCCGACTCCACTTTGTCTCAGAAACTACTTGGTTGTTGTTGCTGTCAAATTTCAAGGCATTGGGAGGTTTTTGCCATTTTTGGGGGAAATCGGTAGTGTAAAGTGATCAATCATAAGAACTTAGGTTGCTGAGGATATCAAATCAGAGGGTGAACATGAATTTAATGCTATTTTCACCTCACAAACACGCTTTTTTCGTAAGTACCCTTGTTGATCTATTCCTCTCTTGAACTTCATCATGTGGATCCGCACCTCAAATCTTTTTGTGGAGTTAAGGATTAAGTGAATCCAAGTATATGATTGGTTTGAGTTTGGAAGAGAACCAGATAAAGAACCGATAGAATGCAGTGTAGAAAGATTGTGATGTAATTAAAATGCTGCTTGGTCACGTTGAGTTTCTCTGGCATGAGACACAAAAGATGGTAGCGACTAGGGGCGGATGATCAGCTTTGGAATGACTAGATTGTGGTATATAAGTTGTAACATGTCTTACGCATTACTTTGAGGGTAGGTATTTCAGAAAACCTTGAAACTATTAGCTTGTAGGTTCCTTGTGAAGCAAGACCTTTTCTAAGCAAATGTCCATCAACATACCTTCTGCATGATTGTTGTGTTCTAAAATTGTGGATGCTGTTTGATTTGATCTATATTTAAGTTTTACAACATTGGTTCTTTATGAAAGTTCTTTGTAAGGGTGTATATTTAATTGGTCATTTCTAAGAGATACTCATTACTTAACTCTAAAGGAGTTCTTTTTGGGGAAACAATTTTCTAATTACTTTCTCCATTTTTATAATACTTGTCATTTTTGTTTGAATTTTTGTTTGAAAATGAATGTACTCTTCTCTTTTAGAAAATGGGTTAAAGGCTAATTTGGTACCCAAACTTATACCGAATACCCAATTTAGTACCCAAACTTCTATTCTACCAGATGTAGTACCTAAACTTTGATTTTCAACCCAATTTAGTGTCCACCGTCACAGTCCGTTAACTGTTCCGTTAAATCATGTCCACGTGTACTAACATACACTGACGTGTAAAAAATCTTGCTGACATGGCAAAAATTTACCCTATCTTGTGCTGACGTGGCAAAAACTAACCCAATCTTGTGCTGACATGGATATTATTTTATTTTTTAATTAAAAAATAAAATGCGAATTGAAACCTATACACTCCTGTGCCGAGCTCGACGCCGTGAACGGCGCAAGATCCATCCGCCAAGGTAAAAGGTTAGGGTCGACGACGAGGACGTCGTTGAAGGAGATTCTCCGGCCGTCAGAGCCGACGACGAAGGTGGTCTTGTGGTGGAGAGTAGGGAGCGTGGAATTTGGAGGGAGGCTGAGGAGATACTGGTAGTTGAGCTAGACACCGGCGGCGCTGAAGATGACGTTGCTGCGGAGGGTTTCGCCGTTGAGGGAGCGGCCGAGGAGCGCCGTGTCAGGCGGCGCAAGGTAGGTGAGGTAGGTCGCAGGGCCTGGCGCTGCGGCGGCGGAGGAGAAGAGGGCGTGAGCGAAGACGGTGAAGCCACCGGAGGAGAGAGAAGTGGCGATGGCGTCTGAGATGCAATTTGATTCGACGCGCGTGAGAGTGATTATTGCGCAGAGA
>JAYMTF010004015.1:0-14004 GCA_036897485.1 Pelargonium nanum | reverse complement strand
CCCGACTAGATACACCACACAACGTGTGACCTATGCAGTACTAGTAGTGGCTTTATGCAATAGTCTAACAAGATTCATTCAAACTCTCAAGCAACTCCACCCTTAAATGTAACTTGATAACATTACACCGCCCTTCCACACTCAGTAGAAGATTGATAGCACATGACACGTTGCAACCCAATATGTTGTACGCCATCTAACGCAACAACGCACCATTCATACAGAAAGAAATAAGATATGATCTATCTACATATGACAAGAACTACAAGGGTCAACTTTCTCATAACTTCGGGTTAATACACAAAGACACTAGTTGTCATGGACAAATATGAAGCATTAACTTGGTATACCAAGGCGCTAGATAACACCTGCATGAAAGATTTCGTATAGGAGACCTAAAGACGTGCCATCACCTTCTACCAATCAAAGTTAATATCATTACCCAATGTCACTACTTGTACATTGAACCCTCTTAATACATTTATAGTCGAAGTGATGCAGATGGCTAGTATGATATCGGAGCCAAATTGAGTAGGCAAACCAAATCCGAGGAATCCAATGACATCGTTGCCTTGAGGCATGAAGTGATACATCGTTCCCTGATGAGAGCTGAGATGTCGCATAACCAAGGATTTAACTGTACAACTAGTAAATCTAAATGGACAAACTCGTTCTAACAAAATAATTGCATTCAAAACCCATAAATAGGATGAAAATATTCCAGACATAGTCAACTGCAAAAATGATTTAGGTTCAAAATCTCAAAACATACTTAGTCCAACAAATAAAAGCTGAGAATGCATATGGCAAAAACATAAACCTAATTTCTTCAAGCCTTGAGCCGTCCGTAGAACTTGGCTTTCTCTTGGAGAGTCTGGAAACGACCATGTCCAAACTTGGATGATGTATCGATAAACTTGAGTTTGATCTCCTCCATTGCAACTCTTGAAGTCTGCTTCTGAAGTGACTGCCTCAAAGTCACCACTCTCTTTTTCGGGCCCACGCAGCAGCCCTTGATCAGCAAGTAATCCTCCTTCACCACACCATAATGAGGGAATCCTCCAATAGGTGTGATATCCTTCTCAGTCCTGTAAATAAAGATAGATTAGAATAACAGAAATGGGGAGCAACATTAAAAGGAATGTTTCTCGAGGCAAACCTGTCAAACTCAGTCATTGCAGAGTGAGTGTCTTGGCCAGTCTTTCCGAGCTTGTAAATTTTCTTGTTCATCTCTGTTCGGTGATGATATCCATTCTGTCCAGCCCTGGCAACCGTGAATGAAACTCTAGCTGGATGCCATGCTCCAATACAGGCAACCTTACGGAGACCACGATGAGTCTTACGAGGAAGACGGGTGACACCCCAACGGGTCACAACACCCTCGTATCCCTTACCCTTGGTAACCCCGATGATGTCAATCATCTCATCTTTCTGGAACACAGCATCAATAGGAATCTGCTTCTCAAAGAAACTGTAGCCGAAGTCAACCTTCTTGGCAACATCTCCACCATTGATCTGAATCTCCATCAGGTGGGCTTTCTTCTGCTTTAGTCCTTTCATCTTCCTTATCTAAAAAGTAAACAAATATATACATATATAATCAGGATGTCAAGTTCTAAAACATACTAGTACACAAAACATACATTCTTTAAAAAGGTATACCTGAGTATGTGCCAAGACACGGATCACAGTGCAATACTTCTTCATCTTCTCCAATTGAGAGTGAATATCCTTCTTACCCTCTTCAGTTTCAAACTTCTTGGCATACTTGGTGAACGCCTTCTTCTTGGACTTGCACCAGTTCTTGTAAAATCGCCTCTTGATGTCTTCACTCAGATGCTGAGCCCAAACAGTGTTCAGAGAACGAAGACCTCGAGGAGTTTTGATGTAACCAACAAGTCCAACAACAACCATTGGGGGAGTCTCAATGATTGTGACAGCTTCACAAGTTTCCTTCTTGTGGAGCTCTGAGCAGCAGAATTTCACAATGTCAAATTAGAACCTTAATTAAGTGACTATTTCACTAAAACACAGGGATATGTTCTATACACAGAAATTTAACCCTAACACAGGTACTTACTGGATCCAGGCTTCTCCACTTCCCTAACAATGTGTGTCATTCCTGCCTTGTATCCGAGGAAAGCAGATAGCTTGCAGGGTTTTGATTGATCATCTTTGGGAAAGGACTTCACTGCAAACATCCGAATAGAATCAATATACAATCACAAGTGCAAATTTTAAACATTAAGAAGATAGTAAAAATATTAAAAAATAATGTAGGCAACAACACATAACATAAATTTAAAAAAAAAACACTTGGAAAAAGAAGGAACATATATCAACAACACAACACAACTACATGTCTTAAAATGTACATCTTGCATGCAACTACAGCTAAAATGTTGCAATAAAACTTATAAAAAATATATTTACATATTATTAACCAAAACTGTTAAGTTTGAACGAAAAAAATGTTAAATAACTTCAGCTGCTTATAGAAGGACATAAAGAAGATAATTATGTAAATAAAATTATTAACTAGATAGAGGAGTAACCTTTTCCTCTATGGCGGGCAGCTCTTTTCCTTGGGAGAAATCCCAAAGAACCATGTCTTGGGTGCTCAAACTTACGATGAGACATGATTCCTTGCAAAAACCTTTCTGCAGAAACTTAAAAGTTAAATATTGCTTTCAATAATATTAAAAATAGATTAAGAACAATGTAACCCATAGAAAACCATATACCAGAAAACACATACAAATCTATCAATTAAAAAAACACACAAACATTTCTAGTGAAACAACAGAGCCAACAATGAGAAAACATACATATAAAATTCATGTGTCAAATAAAGGGACTGCAACATCAAGAAATGACAAAAAAATATTATGCAGTTATAACCAACGGTGAGGACATTACTATTAAATTGATAATTGTGTGCTTAGAAGATAATGCAAGACCTTGCATAATTGTCATATGTAGCTCAGAGCAGTGTATGATAAACAACAGATAATACATATACCACTGAAAAAACATCAAATATATTTATAACAAGTTTGAGACACCAAAACAAAACTACGATAGATTTGAACAAGAAAACAAACTAAAGGTGAAACACTATAACAAAAAATCCATGTGTCTTTATAAAATAAATGTTGTGCTTAGGCAGTGCATAACATATGCAACTCAGACCAATGTGTTGAAAACATCAGATAACATATAAATTATTGAACAGTAAACAACATCCAATATAGTAAATACATAATAAAAAACTGAGAAAACACAGTACCAAGCTTGATGTTCAAAAGACCCCTCAAACAAAACACAAAACTGATAAATAAAAAAATGTTTTGCAAGACTTAATATCCAAAAACACAAAGACAAAAATGAACCTGTGATTTTCAAACACATAATACTACCACCAGATCAAGCATTTGACAAGAAATACTCCCCCAACCAAAGGCCTATGGCATAGTACATGCCAATTCTCAGGCTCACATGTGTGTTCCTTGGTAAAAACCCAATTAAGGTTTAACCAAAAGGAGCCATTCCGAGACTCCAGCCTTGATTCAACATATATTATGAGGGACATATCTCAAGCCAACACATGACAAAGTGATAAATCACATGTTTTCAAGCACAGGCAAAATGGATTTTACAGAAATTAAAAGCTAAAAAACTTTTTTTAAAAAAACAAACAAATGGCTATAAACTTTTTTGGTTAATCAAGCAATATATAAATAAAACAAACTATAAATCAGCTTGTAATTTCTCAGTACAGAACTGTAAGACGAACTCATCTCTACTACTCAAAATACCAGCACTTTCAGCTAAAAAGAAATTCAGACAAACAACCTCCGTATAAAATTTCATGAAACTTCCGATAATCAACAGATCGAGACTTCATGCACAACACACATGCACGAAAAGTTTACAATCAATCAGCAGATACACACACAAGATACAGATGCATAAACAAAATCGGCAGATGTATAATTTGATGCGAATCTACAGAAACAAAAGCTCAATCGGCTTATACAAGCTAGAGTTGAAAGATGCTACCTCGGAGATTGAAGAAGATTGCTGCGAGAGCGGCTCTGGTGTCGAATCACTCCGTAGTGAAACCCTAACTGTGTCGCCAGATTTTTATAGAGATCTGAAAATGTATCTGACGGCTACGATTAATTTCATCCGAGCAATCTTAGCTTCTTCTTCTTTTCCTTTGACCTAAGCAGTTGCTGGGAGATGATATTGGGCCCAAAACCTAAAGGCCCATTTTGTGGGCTTGGGCCGAAATGAAACTTTTTAGCCCATTGTGAACCTAAAAAATTTGTGTTACTTGCTCCGGAAGCTTTGTTTCTGAGATTCAACAGGCCTTAGGGCTTGGTTTGTTAACTCCACATATTTTTTAGAGATGTGAGTTTTGAAGAATGAGCAAAATTCTATTGCAGCCCATAAGAAAGAGAAATAAATTTTGAGGAACATGAATGTTGATATATTTTGAAGCTAGAGTGGCATTGATGATCTGTGACCTTAGTCCTTAGATTTAATGCATTAACATGGATTTCACATGCAAGATTACCTATCTTGAGTTTGATTCAATTAAACTTTATTTTCTTTCGTTGTAAGATTCTTTAACACTCTCCTCATGGGCATGCAAAATAAGAGAGACGGACCTAAATCTGCACGCGAGGTGGACTTAAGTCGAGAGAATAGTCAGACAGATCACAAGGCCCAAATTAGAACCAACTCTGATACAACGATTAATGAATTAGAAAAACAACCAACTCTCTCAAAGAAGATGCAATTTGCATAGTAGATGCAAGGCTAACACAAGTGCCCAAAGAAGAAGTTGTGCACTTGTCTTCATTGCTATGCTATGCATCCAAGAAAACAACATTGAGCGTCCCGCGATGAGAGAAGTTGTTCAAATGCTCTCAAAGTTCTGCTGCAATTCATCGTATACTAAGTCGTCTTCTTTCTCAACCGTTCATTAACAAAAAGGGAGAGATTGTTCAAAATTTAGACAAGATCTTTTGGTCTAAGGAACTATTATTTTTTTGCTTATATATAGAGAGAGATTAGTGTTCTTTTAAATTGCCAATGTGCCTATGAGTTTTTGTTTTGTTCAAATCAAGGGTTGGATCTTGAGGTATGAGATTTTTTGTGGAGTGCATTTAGGAATAATTCATGGATGCACTTCTTTCAAAGAGATGTGCACTTCAGGTGTAGAGCTTAATGGGGTCAGGCATGATTGGTTTAATTTGGCTTATTACTATCAATATATAACATAGTTTAATTTTGTATTCATTTGGTTGAGATAATAATTGTTAAATTTTGTATTCATTTGGTTGAGATAATAATTGTTATCTATATAGATATATGGAATTGAAGGTCCCAAAGCAAAATTTGCGTCAGTTACCAACTATTTTAGCCATGGATCCGGAATCATCTGAATATCTTAAAATGTATGAGTGTAGCGATCGGTTAGTTTATATAATAAAAATACGTTGTATATTCTATATTTATCTTGTATTTCATCCTATTGATTTTGAAAATGAAGAGTAGCATGTACATTTGACTTTAGTTCCCTCCCCTAACTTTAGTTCCCTCCCATACCCTAAGAAACATATGAAAGTTGATTTATAAATGCAAAAACATTAAAATTCTAACAAGTAAAAGTTGTTAGAGTCCAAATTATATAGATTAATCTAATAGTAAGTATGTTTGTTTATATCTTATAGCATCACATAAGAAGTGGTGAATACAAGTTCATACAAAACTCATTGTTAAAACATACTTAATTCATGATTATACATGTTTGTGTCGTGTTTTTGTTACTTACAATATTCCATATAGGAGCATAACATTGTTCTCTCAAAAAAGATAGGAGATCCAACTTCTTAAGCAAAAAAGCATTATTAAAATTTATTTAATTCAATCTTCATGAAGATATAATTCTTGAAGTTGAAGAAGAAGTTCATAGGTTTTTCTTGCATGGAATGATCTATATGCAATTATATCATGATAAGTTTCTTACATTAATTGTTTGTGAGTTGTGAATGATCTTTTATTCAGTAAACTTCATTTTTCATATACTTAGAATTGTTTGAATTATAATTCTTTTTAAGAGTGGGAATGATATTTTTATTGATGATATTTGAACTCATTTTTGGCACTTTGTCATTGTCATTCTCTTGCTCGTAAAGAAATTAAGCTCGGTCTTAATCTAGGCACATATTGGCACCACTGAGGGGAGACATGGATAGACCCCATATGGTAAAAAATTTAGATACCGAAAATGCCAAAAATGAGTTCGGGTCCAGTTAGATCGATCATGGAGCTTTATGGGTGAAAGTTGTGTTAAATAAGAATAAATGGATTATTCGGGTTGAAACCGGTTTAATTGATGGTAAAAAGGTACAAAATAATAATTACTAAATTATTTTAGCCTAATTTTGGACCGGAGTGTCGAATCGATTGAATTTCGATACGAGTGCTTAGTGACTTGGTCACGTGGCAGTCATTGGGAGGAGGAGCAATGGATGACGATGTAGGGCGGCTGGGTCTACAATGAACTCGGCGTGGATTGAGTTGACTAAGAGGGGACCTGCTTGATCGACTCGATCGAGGGGGACTTGCCTGATCGACTCGATCAAGGGGACTAACACCATCAATTAGGCTGGTCCCGAGAGAGTAATCTAGTGCGACATAGGTCTCGTGCAACCGGTGACATGGCATACATATGTTAGAGGAGAATCGAGAGACTGACACGTGCCAGAGGCGGGATAGGGCTCCCGCGAGTGTGGACTGCACGCGCCGCCATGAGGAACTTGTGTGGCTCGAATGACATGTCCTGGGCCCTATCTTTTTTTCTTTGTATTTGTTTAGATATTTGGTCTATTCTTAATATATGATGTTTATGAAAGTTAATTATCCATTCTTTTTGCTGCAAAGTTATCATGGAAACTGTCAATCATGACTTGGACAAATTGCTTCTAAATGTTTTTGTTCCATTCCGAATCAACTTCCATAGAAGCAAATAAAAAACGAGCATTTAGATTTTAAACGGTACGATCAACAATGCCAAGGGCATAATATGGTGATACTCGTTTGTTTTAATTGAGATTTTACTCGTACGTATTTACAGACATTTGTATGAATTTGGTGTAGACAAAGTATGCATCTATTATTTCGCTATAAGTTTTATTGTTTTTGTAGTATTGAGTGTCGATCTCTTTTAACTATTGGATACTACATTATGCTAATCTAAAAAATTAAATTACTTTATCTAGCCGCTTTAGTTTAATAGTATCACTGTTGGAGATTGTCGGATCACGTTATGTTAAGTTGAGAAATTGAGTTATTCATTCAATCTTTGAAGTGTTTTTGTTAGTGAGAAATCTAGTTCCAATAAGAATGATAGATGAGATTGATTAATTCATGTGATGTCCTGAAAAACAACCCATATACTGATATACATATTAGAAATAAGTTTATATAATAAAAAATCTTGTGTCAAAAGCAAATTGATGTGATAAAATCACTTATAATTATTTTCAAAATCTTAGAAGATTAAGATTCAAAAACTAAAGATTACTTAACAAATTTACAGTTACTGAATTTGTTGTAGCAAGTTGTAGTTATTAGTAAAGTAAGAGTACATTTTACGTGCAACTTTAGTTCCCTCCCTTACCCTAACAAAGAAGCGATAGTGGGTATAAAATTGCAAAAGTTAAAAGTGTTGTATTAAACGTAAAAATGGTTATTTTGTAGGATGATCCAATTCATAGGAATGGTTGCTTATATTTTATAATTACATGTATGGTGAGAGAAGTTCATACAAAATTCATTCTTATAACATATTTAATTTATGATTTTATTATATTACTCGTGCTTGCTAATAGATATGATATTCCCTATTCAATTATAACTGAAGTTAATCATCAAATAAGTGTCTATCAACACTTTCTTACCAAACAAGTAACAACATAGTGTTAAAGAAGTCGGAGCACTATAATGTTTATAAACTTTACCTGCTTATGAGTTATTTTTGAAAAGTTAATCTAAGCACTTGGTAAAAAATGTAGATAAACATTTTATAATGTCAATTTAACTATAAAAAACAATATTGCCCTTAAAATCTAAAAGGCAAGAAACAGAACAGTATTTGAGAACAATAGGAGGTCATGGAAAGGGATACTGGAAGCGTGTAAGAGCAGTATGATATCTCTCTCAGCAATGGGGAATATGATCAATCAAAACAAGGAGGAAATAAAGGAGGAGGAAAACAGTAGAGTGGAGTCAATAGAAGAGGTTGAACAGGACAATATTCAGGGAATATTCATTTGCGATGGTACTTTTAAAGAAGGCAAAGCAGAAATTGGATGGACTCTACATAAACCATATGGTCGAATATGGGCAAAACTTTGCTCATCATCAAAAGCCTCATCCTCATATCATGCTGAATTAAATGCAGTTTTATCTGTTATTGTGTATGCTTTCCATGTAACTTAGATAGATTTTATATCCTATGTGACTCGGGATTTCAATCAGCGGCTTTTTAGGAAGGAGGAAGTTTGGGCGACTAATGAAGATGTCAAGAACCTAGTAGGTAAATTTTTTTTTTTTTTGTAAATGGGCAAGCATGCGAGTTGTTTCTGAGGCCCATGATTTAGCTAGAATAGGGAAATATGGTTTTTGTAAAGCTTGGACATCATCAATGTAATATTATCGGCCGGTTATAAAAAAAAAAATTTAACTATAAAAAAACATTAATAATTTTTTAGGTAATTTTTTTAAAAATAATAAATTCAAATCCAACCATTTGGATTTGTTTTTTTTTTTTTTTTTTAAAAAATTTGGCACGTAACTGCTTAATTCTCCAAAAACCCGGCAATTTTGGCACTACGCTTTCATCTTTAGACACGTACGGTAATCCAACGGCCAATATTCCATTTCAATACAAGACTGAAGCTAATCTGAACCGTCCAATTCACAATTAAGATCTAAAGCAACCGAACCTTCTTCTTCTTCATCGTCTGCTTCACAATCTCAATCTCGGGTCGCTGTACAATTCGCCTGTTCGAATCAGATCCAAACCCGGTTCAATTCAGGCCGTTTGGTTCCGAATTTCCGATTTCCACACTCCCTTATCGGTACACATTCGTTGTTCTTTAGTTTTGATGCTCTGTTTGGTTCCCGAGAAAGTACGAAAAGAAAAGTTGACGATTTGGACCAACCCAGGTCCAATTTATTGACCATACTGTCGTGAAAATTGAAAAACTGATAGAAAAATTGTAACTTTGATGTTTACATATCACTCGAGTACTGCATTGGACATTTTCAAGACTAAAGATCAGAATTTTACTGAAAATATCTCTATTTTTAATTTGAAAGTTACTTATTTGTTCCTGTTATCTTCATATCTCGCGGTGGAGGTAAATTCGGAATATTTTTCTTCCATTTATTTATTAGTATAAATCTCTATAATTAATAAATTATAATAATAATCAGAATAAGTTATTTAGGAATATTGTCTTTTATTGGAGATAGTATCTGTTTAAGAAATCTGACAGTGTTGGGTGTCTTACATAGAAGACAGTGCCATTGCTATTTTCTTCTTATCATCGAATTTTATTTTATTATTCTTCATTTGTTGTTTATTTGGTTGTAGGATGGATTGGGTTCTGAGGATTGGCAATGGCTGGCAACAAGGATTTAATGAAAAGTATCATTTTTCTTTGCATTCTAATTTTCATATTTTTCATGCTATTTTTAGGGTTTAATCTGATTAGAATTTTGTAATTGAAGCTTCTTTTATACTTTCCTAGTCTACAGAGTTTGTGGGTTAGGGTTTGTTCAATTGGCTATTTATGGCTGCATTTTACCATCTTGGTTTGAAGCCCCAATTGGTTTTGGTTATTATATTTTGTGGACAAATTTGGAATTCTTCGACTAGACTAAAGAATAAGGTATGTGCTTTTGTGGTTAAAAGGCGGCTTAGGGTTTATATTAGTGCATTATGATTGTTTATAAGATTTTGAATAGTTTTATGAGTTTTCCTCATTTATAGTATGCATTCTTTTTTTCTTTTGGAATTTGATTTATTACATTAACCAATTCATTTCAGGTTTTACATTTCCTTTCAGTCATATAGATGTATTATGATTTTTGGTTACTTGTGTTCTTGTAGATATGATATTATGATTGCCCGATTTTATCTCCATAGTTAGATTGCCTGAATTTACCCTATGAATTTTGGTTGTGGTATGTGAAGCCTATATTGTTTGGATTTTGGAATATGTTTTATCAATTGACTTTAGGTTTTGCTGTTCTTTTTGTACATGGAAAAGACACTCATCTTCGTAGGATTGAATTAGTTTTTTTTTTATAATGTTATTAACTGGTCGGGTATTTGTGTGGTGTTGTCTCTTAACCATGTAATCTAGCTGAGACTGTGGCTACAATGGCGAAGTCAGACCCCAGTATGGAGCTTGCTGGGAAAGATTTGGTCAGTTATTTTGCTTATCTTGTTTATGCTTGAGCCTACTTTTCTTCGAAATTCATTTTTCTACTATAGGACTCTTGGCTTCCAACTTAAATAGTCGATCTGGCTTATCATTCTCATCGCCATCATTGCAGACAAATGGCGAAGATGGAGTACCATTCGATTCGAGTTTCTCTGCAGCCTCATCAGGACATGCTGCTTCTAGTCTAAAAGGTGAGACCGATGACAAGTCAGTTGGAGAGCACGGTCCAAGCTACCCACCTACTAGCTGTTACAACAGTTATTTCTACCCAGGTTAGAAATAACTGATGTTCACAGTTCTTTATCCGTTAACTAGTTAACTACTTTTAGCAACAGGGCTTCGGTTGAAATTTTAAAAATTTGTCGCAAATGCGCGTGTCCTCGGCTTATTTTTTGTGAGACAATATGTTCTGCTCTGACAAATACTAGCACCCTATGTTATGCGCTGTAAAATACTTCTCTTTGTTACAATGTCTATGAACTTGAACTGCTTTTTAACGCAACATATGTCATTCGTAGCTATTTAGTCTTTTTTATAATCTAGAATTGCCTACAAAGCTGTTGATAGTAGTGGTAGTTTAGTGCAGCTTTGGGTGGTAACAGCTAAAACACGAGTTTGATCGCATAAGTGGCAGTGACACAAACTGGTTCCATCACATTTATTGTGGCACAAATAAGAAAAGTTGCTACCACTGAATCCTGGAAATAAGTTTGAACTAGCTTTAGACCTTCTCCATCCATTTTTGCAAATCCATATTTTACCCTGTATTTTCAGAAGTTGTCCAATTTCGCATCTGTTTAAGAATTTGTATGCTAATACAAAAACAAATCCATAATTTTTATTCTTTCCGCCGTTTTGCAGGATATAGTGGAAGCATTACACAAACAGATGGTTATTGTCAAGCTGATGGTTCTAATTCAGTATGTTCTTCCCGCCCTGAAAGTTCATGCATTCAATTTTAGATATTTTTTCTTCCTGATGCAACTACCATTACATTTTCCCACAATTTCAGCTTTTTACTAATTTGAAATTTGTTATTGTTCTATTTTTCGTCGGCAATCACTTTCAGGGTATGCAATCAGATGATGGTTCACTGGTCTATTACTTGCCTGGATATGCTACTGGAACATTTGTGCGTTTTGATGGGCAATACCCTGTTTTTTCTTCCTCAGGATATATTCAGCACCCCGTTTCTTATGGATCAGAAGCCGTGCCTTTCTATTCGTGGGATTCCACGTTTGTCCGAGATGTGCAGAATGGAAACTCTACTACTTCTGGGATGTCAAAAACATGCCTTGGATTTAATGCTTCTGTAAAGTCAAATGGTGTGAACTCCGCGAAAACGAGTGGCAATGTTTCTTCAAAATTCTCCAAGCCTATTCCTCGTACGCATCCCCTTAAATCACTTAACAAGGTAATGCTTTTTTATGCAACTTGGGCAATCATAACAATGAGCAGTAATATATGCATTTAAGATAAAATAAGAATGTTGATACATTTGAACATTTGAGGGTTTCAGGCGCCTCCCTCAGTTCCTGGTTTCTCATATGGCTTTCTGAAAGGAGATCGCCAGTTAGGAAGGTCTTCATTTCATAACCAGAAGCAAGGTTCTTTCCTGCATAATGACTCCGTAAACGACAGACAAAATGTGAGATTATGGAGCGGAAATGATAGATTTAGGGATAAACCTAGCAAAAACATAGAATCAAGTGAAATAACCCGTGGTCCTAGGGTTAACAACAGTAGTGCTCCTTCAGGCTCACCAGCTGTGAAAGATTTGGGGCTCACACTGCGTAGAAATCAATATAACCAGCCAGATTTTAAAACTGAGTATGAAAATGCGAAGTTCTATGTCATTAAGTCCTTCAGTGAAGATGATGTTCATAAGTGCATTATGTTTGATGTTTGGTCAAGTACTGCAAATGGTAATCGGAAGTTAGATGCGGCATTCCATGATGCCGAAGCGAGAACAAGTGAGAGTGGCACAAAGTGTCCGCTCTTTCTCTTCTTTTCGGTGAGTTGGAAGTTTCTTCTTGTTTAATGTACAACATGTTTTTTCTTGTTCATTGTGGATGAATCTTTTATAATCTACTAATATAACCAAAGACATCTCCTGTTTTTTTTTTCTTCTTTTTTTTCCTTCCACCTCTTGTATTTCAGGTAAATGCAAGCGGGCAATTTATAGGGTGTGCCGAGATGATTGGCAAGGTGGACTTTAATAAAGACATGGACTTTTGGCAACTCGACAAGTGGAACGGTTTCTTCCCTGTCAAGTGGCATATAGTAAAAGACATCCCTAATTCTCGGTTGCGTCACATTATCCTTGAGAACAACGATAACAGAGAAGTAACTTATAGCAGGGACACCCAGGAGGTACCTATAACGCTTACATTTATTTAGAGCTTGTTAGGTTTTTGAATGACATTTTATTTCACTATCTGGTATGTCAAGAAAACAACTAATTAATGCCATTCCCTTTGATGTGCAGAAAATATCTGTTTTTGCAATACATTTTTCATGTCTTACTTGTATTTTCCTTAGAAGCTATAATCTTAGAAGTAAAGTGAATGTTGGAACAAAAATGAAAAAAATGTTGAATCTCTATAATTTAACTCTTTCCCGAACCAAGTCAAGATTGTTGTACTTGTTAAAACATACTTGATTCAGTTCCCCATTGTAGCGTTTTATGAGATTACTTTGGATTGCGCACACACACACTACTTATTATTGTTTCTCTGCAGATTGGTCTGAAGCAAGGTTTGGAAATGCTGAAAATTTTCAAGAATTACTCTGCGAGAACATCATTATTAGATGACTTCAATTTCTATGAAGCTCGCGAGAAGGCTGGTCGTGCCAAAAAGAGCGGTAAGCCAGCAACTCAACAGAATGAGATTTACAAGGATGTTGATTCTCCCGTAAGTTCCCAATCTCTTTCTTTATTTTTGCTCGGTAACTAGAGTGCTGTCACTTAGTTTTTATCATTTAATTTTGCTATTCTATTTGTTTAGCATAAGCATAGTAATGCTTTGGGAAGGAAACCCGGAAGATCAACAACGCCACAAATGATGATGACTTCTGATCCAACATGTCTAGTCAATCTTACCAGAAAGCTTTCGCTTAATGCCGGTGAGTGTAAGAGTAGTGTATAGATTCCAACCGATAACTCAGTTCCAAATCACCATATTTATTTTATATATGTAGGTTTATTCTAGTTTAGTTTGATTTTATTTGTTTAGGAATACTTAAAATTCTACCTTCTAATTTCTATCAAGTAGCAATTTGTTTGTTGAATGGATATGACATGAACTTGAATATCTCAACTATATATTTTCTCTTTAAAATTTTCACTACAAGGTGGTGTTCCAAAAATACATGTGAAATTAGTTTTGGTACCCAGCTTTGCTCGGTTTTTTTATTTATTATAATGCACTAAATAATTTAATAATATATTAATGTTGACTAATCGTTAGTT
>JAYMTF010004014.1:0-14004 GCA_036897485.1 Pelargonium nanum | reverse complement strand
TTAGAAGCTTGAAGCTATCAATAAAATCTCTCTCCTCCCTTATTTCTCTTGTCTCTTATTATCATGTTCTTGTTTTCCTGCTTGCATCAATTTCATAACAGCCTTTGGTTTATTCAGATATTATAACCTTCAATGGACGTTGATATAAAAGAAATACTGAAACTTATTGTATTATTTATTCCCATCAAATTCAAGGAAAGGCATTTGCCACCAAATTAACTTATTGTTTATAGTTATACTATAGCTAGAGAAAGAAAGAAACAAAAGCAATGGCTATGACTTGACAAAATAAATGATAAATAACTAGTTACTCTCAGTTGACAAACTTGCTCAGTCAAAAACGTATTTTTTCGACTTAAACCCAATATTTTTCTTCAAATAATGAAATATGATTCCATAAATTAATATTTTAGCTACCTGAAGCATTATCATTGAATAAAGAAAATGCCACCTAATCCTAATGGGTAAAATAGAATATGAACACTATGTCACCCAAATTTGAATTTAAAACACACTTTGAAGTATTCAAAAACCTACAAGGTCAAAGTTTTGACTACATTAATATTCTATTAGAAATGATTTGATAGTATTATTTTAACATTACAGTAGCCTTTCAATAAATAAAAAAATGAATAAAAATGATATTTTCTTTGACCAAAAAGTTATAGACCAAATACACAATTGGAATCAATTCTCATTTTGACTCTTCATTTCATTTCTCACCAAGAGCATTTCACTAAAAAAAAATGTTGAATGTCTCAAACTTTGTACAAATTTTTCTGTACAAAATGGCGTGTCAATTTACGCGGCAAATACTTATTTCGTATTTTTGTAGTTTAAAATAAATTTTAACGAATAACAAGCCGACGTATATAATACCACCATCCTCCCATCATTTTCTGGCGCGGAATGCCCGATTTATTAGACATATTGCACACGTGGCGCGTTGTGATTCGGCCAAATCACCAATAATGTGTCATATCTCATTTGTTGACACATCATTTTGTACAATTATTTTTGTACAAAATTTTCTACATATAGCATTCCTTTGACAAAAATACCTTAAGTTTTATCTACACATTAAATGCCAAAGAAGTCTATGGAAATAATGAAATATGCTCATGGAAACAAATAAGCAATCAAGAAATTTCAATCAATTCACTTCTCAAGCTGTACAAAAGAATTAACAGTGTCAATTGCTTAATTGCCTATTTGAAATATAATGAAGAAATTGAAAAGAGAAAACTACACTTTCAGTGTGTGTGTACATATATATATATATATAGATAGAGAGAGAGCAAAATACCTGTCATGATTCAATCTCAGCTGCAAAACAATCACATGAAACTCATAAATACCCAAACTAAAGAAAGATGATGATAAGATTGTGACTCCCATAATTTACCATGTCAAAACATAGATTTCAAGTTATATATTCAATACAAATCTTTGTTAGTTGAAATAATCTCTGCCCAATTCAATTATCAATTTGATTACTTACCTCCAAATCTTAAACCTTAAGAAGTCAGACACTTATCATCTTCTTGTGCTTCATGTAAACTACACTACTTCATCCACATACAGAGCCATGAAACTTCCAATCCTTGCCTCTTTTCTTCTCTTCTTTCTCTCCATCTTCGCAGTCACCACGCCTTGTCACGAACACGAGAGACGAGCATTGTTAACTTTCAAGTCCCATCTTATCGACCCTTCAAATCGGTTGTCTTCATGGAAAGGCCTAAACTGCTGCAATTGGGAGGGAATTCGTTGTTCGGGCTCACTCCACGTTGCGATGGTCAACCTTCGGAATCCTAACCCGGGAAGCTTCATAGTGAACATGAATGGAAAGCTCATATCATCTTCAAACTCATCATCCTCCATCAATGGTATCATCTCTTCTTCTCTCTTCACACTCACTCACATACTCTACCTTGACCTCAGCTTCAATAATTTCATGTTTTCGACGATACCACCCGCATTTTCAAATCTCACAAGCCTAACATACCTAAACCTCTCAAATGCCATGTTCAATGGTTCCATCACAACCCAATTTGCCAACCTAAGCTCCCTCACACATTTGGATGTTTCATGTTCCTATGAAGTCACAGACTACTCATCATTGTCTTATAACTTGTCATCATCATTAACTATACATGCGGGTTCCCGATACTCTTACATCTCTGGAGGAAACCTTTTTTCTCCAAATTTGGATTGGTTGCAGGGTATGCATAGTCTGAGGCATCTCGAGATTAGTGGCGTGGACTTATCGGGTGCATCCGAATCGATCCAATGGGCTAGGCCTCTGTCTCGCCTCTCTAATCTTACCTTCCTCCGAATGTCCAATTGTAGAATTATTGGCAGGCTTCCCATAGAAGATCTTCTCAATCTCACTCGTCTTCGTTTGCTACAAATGGATTTCAACTTTCTCGCCTTTGGAATCCCGGAAAGGCTAGCAAATCTCACATCCCTATTGGTTCTCAATCTTAGAAACTCAAACCTGCAAGGTCCAGTTCCTCATCTTCCTCAGCTGAACGCGCTTTATGTGAGCAACAATTCTGATCTTACCATTGATCTTGACAAGTTTTTTGAAGTCCCGTGGCCAAAACTCGAAACTGTGGATATTTCATCTACCCAAGTGACGGGATCAATCCCATCTTCACTTGGCAACATCACTTCATTGGTTTATTTCAGTGCATACAATTGCCATATTGAAGGGTCCATCCCTTCTACCATTGGCAACCTTTCAAGCCTTGAAATACTAATGCTTGATATGAACAATATTCATAGTCAACTTCCATTATCTCTCTATAGTCTAAAAAGCCTTCGGTTACTGTCTTTCACGCAAAACTATTTAGAAGGATCGATCCCGAGTTCAATTTGTGCCCTCACAAGTCTCCAGTATCTTCTCCTGGGCATCAACTCTCTCACTGGAGACCTGCCGGATTGTATCAGTCAGCTTCCGAACCTGCGCTACCTTAATTTGGGCATCAACAAGATGAATGGGACAGTCCTTTTGAGTTCTTTTTCCAAAATGACTCCAGATCAAATAAGCTTAGGGTTTAGTGGTTTAACTTTGAAAATAGACCAAAATCCTTTTCCACCAAGCTTCCAGCCACTAGTATTGGACCTGATTATGAGTAAAATAGATGGTACCATCCCATACTTCATTTCTGGACTGACCAAACTTGAACACCTCACTCTAGCTTATAACAACTTGTCAGGGGCAATCCCTTCATGGGTGTTCAATCTACCGAGCCTCGGGTACTTGGATCTCTCTTTCAACAACCTCGAGGGAGTTCTTCCACCCGCCATTCACTTGCGCTCGTATTTTGGTCCAACAACACTAAACTTGGCAAGCAACCATCTTCATGGACCTATTCCTCTCCAACTTCAAAACATTGAGTCCATTGATTTGTCTAGAAACAATTTCACAGGCTACATACCGGCGGAGATAGATCTTGGAGGCACATTATACTTTTCACTCTCGAGCAACCAACTGTCTAGTCAGATTCCACCCGATTTCTGTCACAAGACCACTGCTCTAAAGCTCCTTGATCTTTCAAACAATACATTGTCAGGGAAAATTCCTAGCAGCTTTGGAAATTGCACATTTCTCATTTTTCTTGACCTTGGGAGCAATAACCTGAGTGGAGATTTTCCAAATGAACTTGGGGAAGCTAGAAGTTTGAGTTATTTGGATCTCAGCAACAATCTCTTTGATGGCTCTTTTCCAACATTTGTTCAGAAACTGCAAAACTTGATGGTCCTCAAGATGGGTTATAACAAATTTGAAGGAAACATCCCCCGATTCGTTGGTAACCTCAAAAACCTCCACATTCTTGTGTTGGAATCCAATTCCTTCAATGGATCAATACCCGCGGAGATAAACAAGCTCGAGAAGTTGCAATATATAGGCTTCGCAAACAACAAACTCTCGGGTCCTATCCCGAACAAGTTAGATGGTTTGGAAATGCTGAAAAAAAGACCAAAAGATGGGAACATTCTTGGTTATGTTGTGTCAACCATGTACGCGGGTGTGGAGCTAGACATGGAGAGCAAGGGATCATTGCATCAACTCGAGGTTGTCCGAACATACCATAGTGGAATTGATCTCTCAGGCAACACCTTGACAGGGAACATTCCATCCGAGATAAGGCTTCTACAAGCACTCTATATGCTCAATCTCTCGAATAATGCTCTCTCTGGCGAAATTCCACGAGGCATTGGAAACATGACTGGCTTGGAATCTCTGGATCTCAGTTTCAACAATTTGAGTGGAGAGATTCCAGCATCTCTAAACCTATTGGATTCGCTCTCTACGCTCAACTTCTCGCACAATAACTTGAGTGGCAAGATTCCCCCCGGGACAAGGTTTGACACTTGGTATGGAGATGGTTCGGCCTATATTGGAAACAAATTACTATGTGGTGTCCCTGGTGGAACAATTTGCAACACCAGTGATGATTCTAATCCTAGGACTCAGGAGATTGTGGATACTGAGGATGCAAATGAGAAGTTGATATTCTATGGAATTATGTCACTTGGCTATGGAGTTGGCATTTGGGGTTTTTTCATGAGTTTACATGTGATGAACAAGGAATGGAGGAAAAAGTATTGGAGGGCCATTGATAAGATTGCATCAAAAATCATCCAGGGTATAAAAAGATAATCATCTTCATCATTTGACCCTCATAATTGATGTTCTATGACATTTAATTTGACTTAATTATGTTCATATTGTACTATCATGTAGCAATTATAAATAATAATAGTTGTAAGCTTCACATGCATAAATTAGTCTGTATGTGGCTTATGAATTTGTGCCAGACTTATAACTCTCTGTGCTTTCAATTCCCATGCTAGCTACCCATAACAACTATACATACATACATACATACAAGTAAATATTCCAACGGAAAAATAGTACTGAATCATTTTTCGCCACTTAAATTGTTATTTTGGCTTAATTGCCGCTAACATAGTGACACATCATCAAAATTCTGAATACGGACAGGTCGCTCTGCTTTAGCAAATTTACTAGGACGGATATAAATGACATTGTAATGAGGTGTCATCTCTTCATTAGTTTAGTTTTGTTTGTAGCCGGAATAAGTTTGTTATGTCAACTAATTGTAGCATCATCAAAATTGACACATGGTGCTAAGAGGTAATTGATGTGTCAAATTATGAAACATGTCAATCCATAACTGTTGTCATAGGTTTCAAAGGGAAACCCCAGCTTTAATGCTGGTCTATTGGTAAACATTTGGAAAAATAAAGTTAAGTTCAGGGATTAACTCAAAATATTGAGAAGTAGACTGAGCAAGACACCCTCTCTAAAGTCAATATCAACAAAATGAATATATAAATATACATATATATATATATATACAGTAACTTAATTATTTCATGATGACCAAAGATCAAAACTTTGGCATTTTTCATCTTACCCTATTAGGGAGAGAGATTTCTGGATCTGCAGAAGTACCCCAAAATATCCATTTAAAGAAAACAAATTCATAGGAAAATAGTTCCAAATCCCACATGATTGGACACTGAAGACACCAAAAGAAATGTATATAGGAGTGAGTAGAAATTAAAACATTGAAAATGGGAAGTAAAAATGTATCAAAAGAGAAATTCTATTGATTTCTGTTTTTTCTTTCTCTCGATTAATTGACTTTTGATTTGATATGAGCATGAGACTCCATTGCGAGTCCCATTGTGTCGGGACTTGCAATATGTTAAAAGTGCTAAGATAAATTAGCTTAAGTCTCTTAACATTTTTTATTATACTCTTATAATGACTTGTGTTGTGTCATTAAAAAGTTATTTTATTTTAATTGTCCTCACTCATCCAACATGAGTTTCAGACTTTCATTTCTTGTAACCCTACATTACCTATCTTTGCCCATTTTTTCTTTTACTCATGTATATATTTTTGCACCCCTGCATGTTTGCTATTGAATTTAATGTGAGTCCCCGTGAGAGGGGGTTTGAGTATGCCATCTACAAGAAAACATGTTATTTTTTACGGAAAATTCCGTCAAAAAACACTTGTTTTCCGTCAAAATATTTCATTTTTGACGAAACAATTCCGTCAGAAATCATAGCGTCAGAAACCGAATTGACGGATATTTTGACGGATTATTCCGTCAAAATTTCCGTCAGAAAATATTGACAGAAACTTCCGTCAACAATTTTGTCAAAGACTTTGACGGCATTTCCGTCAAAAACCATTTATATTCAGTCATAAAATTTTCATTTTTAAATAATAATAAAATATAATTATAGCATCTTACAATAATAAAATGACATAATTAACTGAAAATATTTTTTAAAAAATAGTACTAATTTATTTATCACTTAAATTACACAACTGAAGAAGTAAGACTTCATTTTACAAAGACAAAATATTAACTAATTAAAGTTAATCCTATCAATTATGTACATTGTATTATTTTACAAGGACAAAAAAATTAAATAATTAAAGTTAATCCTAACAATAATGTACATTGTATTACAATTATCATTGTGTCATTGACTATTAACATGGTGCAAGTCTCGCAATGTTCTCTCTAAGGCCTTTGGAGATTTGTCGGTATTCCTGCACAACATTATTAATGTTTTATGTAAATGAGACATACAAAAGAAGTTACAACATAAACATCTTTGTTATATATCATTGCAGATTTGTAGTAATAATATTTGCAACTCACCTCTGCATAATCAATTTCTATAGTGATTTGTGTTTGACTGATGTTGCCTAAGTTAGAAAGAGACTAGCAGACCTGCAATTTACCACAATAGAACCTGCTAAGGTAAGGTCATGAACAATTATAATACTATATAGTGAGAAGCAAATGCAAGGCCATCTTACAAAATTAAGGTTAGGTAAACCAATTCAAGGAGAAAGGTGTACCGAGTAGCACAAAGAGGTGGTGAGCTGGAGCATTTGCTGCAAGTAATCAAATACAATGTTTATAGTTAGATCATATTATTCATCACAATGGTTTGATATCAATGCAATAGGTTTTGGGATGGATGTGAATAACAGACTACAAGAAAACTGTCATTTTTTTACGGAAAATTCCGTCACAAAATATTTATTTTCTGTCACAAACGAAGAAAATTGACGGAATTTTTGACGGATATTTCCGTCAATAAATCCGTCATTTTGACGGAAACTCCGTAAAAAAATTAGTCCAAATTTTTGACGAAAAGTTCGTCAAAAATCATTTTTATTCCGTCAAAAATTATCCTTATTTTTAATAAAAAATAAATATTGAAACTTACTATAACAGAAAATAAACTAATTAATTGAAAAATATTATAAAATAACTAATTAATCAAAAAATAATAAATATTTGTATTAATTTATTTATTGTTTCAATTTAACAAACAAAGAAATAAAACTATTTATTTTACAATAACATAAAATAAACTAATCAAAATAAATCTATAAATTACATTGTATTACAACTATCATTAAACATCAAGATGATATTTTGAAATCCACATGATTGAGGGGCTAGAATCTTCTCCGTTATCTGTGTGGGTCACATATGCTCCAAAAATGATAGTTGATATGTTGAATACATTAGCTAAATACTGTTTTCGGATCTTGAAGACATGCTTTGTGAGAGAACATTTTGACATTAGACCAAGATAAGTGTCATATGTTTGTGAGAACACCTATAACAAAAGAAACAACGAAATAAATTTAAAAAATTGTTAAGAGTATCATTCAATATGTGTAAATTCAACCAAGTAGAGCTCATAACTTAATTTTAGAGGTAACATTAACACATATTACTCCATAAAGGGAACTCTAATGGTATAATAATGCAAAAGTAAGAAATGCAAAAGGAAGTTACCAGCAACAAGTCCAACACATACTCGTAAGTTCTAACCCCAAATCTTTTTTTTTACTGAAGAAAAAAAAAAGATTTGGGGTTAGAACTTACGAGTATGTGAAAGTCAAAATATGCTATAGATAAATTGTGTGAAAGACAAACGAGTAAGAATAAGGGAGAAAAGAAACATACCACGGTTGATCATAACTCTCCAATTATCTACTTGACAACTACATAAAAGATTAGCATCTAAAATTGTTGTCCCAATGCTTTCACTTTGTTTCATCTCCTTGACATGAAATTAATGAAACTAAATGAAATTGACAAGTGATTCTCTTAAGGAAAATAGAAATATACATATGCACCTTTAAAAAATCTAAGAATTATTTAAACACCTTACCGTGAGAATTCCAAGATGATATAACCGTAGTCCTATAAAAGTTGTGTAAGGAATATGGAAAAACAAACAAAGGGCTAAGAAATCTAAATGATCAACAAATTAATGAAAAAGATAACTCACCGTCATTAGTTATTGAACTTCATTAAATTTAAATAAAATAGACAATTTAGCTCACCTTACAACAATTCTCCATAAACCTAAAAACCTCATGATCATCTGAAAACAAAACACAATGATCAAATATATGCGTTAAAATTCAACAATGTTACGAGAACTTATCATTTGAATTCTCTGAAACCTAAGAAAATAAAAACAAAGAATACAAAGGAACCTAATAAACTTTGATGTTGTTACAACCTCTTAGAGCTATACATTAAAATTTCTAAAGTGAAAAAAAAAAAACACTTAGAAAATAGCTTACCAAGAATTTTATTGATTCTAAATCACACTCCCTAACAAGGTGCTCTATGGCTGGATTACTTTTCTAAATTTCAAAAACTAATCAAGCTTACAAAAAAATATACAATTTCTCTACATAAGCTACAGATTTTCGGGTTCCTTAATTACTCAAATCTAATTAAGTCAAACCTAAATTTTCCAACTCTGAGCATATTGAAAACCAAAAAATTGCAATTCTTCGTAACTGAAAATTAAAATTGCATATCCGTCGTGAATCGAGATTCATGGAAAAAGAGAGTGAGGGAGGGAGAAACAAAGATAGAGAGGGAGAGAGAAGATAATCTTACCAGTGGAGAGGCATAGTGTCGATTGTCGAACATATGCGATGACCGAAGGAGAGGCGCTATTCAGACGATGATTTCGACGATGAAGAAGATAATACCGAAGGAGGGAGGCGCAAAAGAGAGTATGAGATACCTGCCAAAGTTCATGTATTTGACCTAATTTATTTTGACAATATTTAATGGTAATTTTTATACCTAAATTTTTGACGGAAATATATACTTTCCGTCAACAGTTTTTGACAATAGATTCCGTCAAAAAATTTCGTCAATATTTCTTCCACTCATTCCCGACCACGAGCCCGCCAAATTTTTTGACCACTCCGTCAGAAGTTTACGTCAAAAACCAAATTTTTGACGGAATATCTCTTTACGTCAATAAATTCCGTCAAAATATTTTGACGGAAATATTGCCGTCAAAATTTCCGTCAAAAAATAGTGATTTTCTTGTAGTGACACAAGGTGATTAAAGAAAATACACATAGAATAATTGATATTACACCCTACACTGCAGTTTTTTTTTAGATTTATGTTAAAAATCATTAGTCATTGTCTAACTTGAGGAGTCTAATATGTTTACTTTCTAACATTACCCCTTATGTTAAAAAGTTGAAAGTAAGAGATATATAAGATCAAATTAAGAGATGGAGAATCCATACCTTATATTCAAGAGCAACTAAACCCTTCCCCTCAAATTCAAACAAAGTTTTTAAGTGCTCAAGGCCGGGTGAGGTAACAAAGATATTTGAATACCTATTATAATGAAATCTTCAAATTAGAACTTGAGAAATATTTTCAATGTAAGAAAAATAAGACACAAAACAGAATGAGAACAATAAAAAATAGAATGAGAACACAATTAAACCAAATTCTTCATCTGCCCAACAGTCAAAAATAGAATGAGAACACAGTTACATCAATGATCATTGATCAATATTCACACCAAAAGAAACAAAATTAACACAATTATCCATATCCAACCTGTTTCAGCTTTTCCTCATAATCATTAAGTGAAATTGATGTCAACATGATCTCCCCTGAACTTAATAGCATCTCCATCATATGCTCTGAAATCAGAAAAATACTCAATTAGCTAACCGAGAACAACAATATATTACAAAGCCTAGGAATGAGACTCAGGGTTTCAATCAAATTTTTACCTAACAGCAGCATGAGCAGTATCAAATCCCCCTAAATAATAAACCCAACATCAAATTTTGATCAACAAAATTGAGAAACTATGGCAAATGGTAAAATATATTAGAATTTAATCTCAATTAATAGACCATTTTCGTACCATGCTCCTCGATCCACCACCGCGAACCACTTGATTATTGTCATTGTCAAACGATAGATTGATCCACTTCATCCTTGAAGAAGATTCTGCCGCGGACTGATCTCGGCCACAAACGAGAATGAGAAGAGGCACTGAAGAGAGCAATGTAGAATGAGACTATGAGAGATTTATTATTTTTTAACCTAAATTTTTTTGACGGAAAATTAATATTTCCGTCAATAACAATCCATCAAAACTATTCCGTCCAATTTTGGTAATTTTGAAGCACACTTTTTTACGGAAGTTTAGAATTTTCGTCACAATATTCTGTCAAAAAATTTGACGAAATTATTCCGTCAAAAATTTCTGTCAAAATCCATTTTTTTGACGGATAAATAATTTCCGTCAAAATTTTTGTCAAAACATATTGACGGATAATAATTCCGTCGAAAATTCCGTCAATATTTTGCATTTTTCTTGTAGTTTGGGTTATTGTTGAGGAAAATGAAGACCATGACTTCCTTTGTCGTGCTACATATTGAGGTTGTAACTCGAACAAAAAGAAGAAGAAAAAAAGTAATAATGAAGAGAACCCAGAGATAAAAAAAATAAAGGTTAAGTTATGTGCCAATTAGAGCGCAATTGTAAAGTGTGACTCAATATTTATTTACGGGGAAAAGAGGTCAAAGATGAGTTATGTAAGTTAGGGTGTATCTTTAATTTCAATACCAAATGCGGTTTGAGTTTCTTTAAAAATATATATTCACAACCGCAACCTATGCCTACATTACAAGCTGAATTAAGACCCTTAGGTCTCGAGTGCTAAAGTTTGTTGAATTAGCGGATATGCGAGTTTTATGCAAACTTATGGGTTCTTGAACTAACACTTAGTAACCTTTGAAATGTTGATACTAGAAATCTTGAAGAGTAATGAATTGAAAGGATAACATACACGCATGCACGCGCACACACGAATAGGTCACACACTCTTACTAATATTGCAATTTTGTTTTTCTTTTTTAATTGAGTATGTGATTTGAGGCATGATTGTATATTTTACATCAATGAAAATCTTAAGTGCCCATGTTTAATCTTATACATCTTGAATGATTTTGAGTCTTTTGGTTTATAGCTTTGCATAAAAAAAATTAATCTTTGGTATTAGTTTCTTTTCTTTTCTTCATCATTACACGAGGACGCGCAACAATTTAAGTTTTTGAGTGTGATAACTCGTATTTATGTCAAGTTATTTGGTGGTTTTGTAGCTCATTCTGAGTTACATTTGTGCGTAATTAGAACAAAATTATGTTATTTGTGTATCTTTTAGTATTTTAGTTCATTTTGTCATTATAAGTTTAATTTCAGTGATTGTAGTTTAGTTTAGTTTAGTTTAGTTTTAGTTTTTTATTTTTTTTCTTGAACCTCTTGATGTGCGTTTGGGTGTTCTAATGTTTCTTAGGTACATTGAAGCACCATAGAACATTAGAAATTTAAATGGGCGGTCGCTAAGAAGTTCGTGTGTCAATATGGCATTTTATGTGAAATTGAGTTTGCTGACAGATTGACCTTTGGAGAGTAAATCAGATATATTGTACTTTAAAAGAGCTCAAATAAAATAGAGGTTTGCTGAAGAATTGAATAAAACTTCTCAAGCTTTCTACAGAGTGGTCACTTGCAAAATTACAAGGTCATTTGAGCACAAAAGCGTTTGATACAAAGTTCATCTTCTGCGTGGTGCTGAACAATTATTTTTCAGCATTTGGAAAAGCTCCAGTGGCTGCAGCCGCACTAAAAAAAATCGAGAGCTTAATTTTAATTACAAGAGATGTCACTCGCTGCAGCCTTTGTGAATTAATGCCGCGAAATGTCGTTTGGCCGCAGCCAACGTACAACCAGCAAGCTGCTCCATCTTTCTTGACATGCCGGATATTAGTTTCCAACCTGCGAACCTTTTTTTAACCCCAAAGCTCCAACTCTATTTGACAATGTGCCAATGATACAGTAACCGGCTGACCTGAATTTTCTGACCATGCCTGCTCCACAACATCCCTACATTCATTATTAAGGAGCCAAAATTTCTCAAAGCGAAACCTTCTACTTCGGCCTGTAGAAAGACCTGAACTTGGTCGAATTAAGATTGGCGAATGGTCCGGTGATGAAAAGGGAAGATTAATAATTTCCCAATCCTAAAACTTCTCGACCCACCTATCAGACCCAAAAGCTCGATCCAGTTTTTCTTCAATACTGACAGTCGCCCTTGAGCCACGTCTCTAAGTAAAATCATGACCTGACATACCTAAATCAATAAGACATGCGTCAGTAATAGCCTGGACAAAGCCTTCAATCAACACACTGGGTTGAGGATTTTCACCTCTCTTCTCCACCCTGCTTAACAAATCATTAAAATCACTTATGCAGAGCCATGGGAGAACCGAATCTCCAACAAGAGAACGAATTATGTACCAAGATCTATTACGAAACGTTCGGTTTAGTTTCCCATAGTAACCCGTAACTCGCCAAGCTCCCAAGTCCCTTACTGAAACATGGACATCAATGAAGAAACTTGAGAATCTTAATAAGCGAACAATAATACTTTGCTTCCACGTTAATGCAAGACCTCCACTTTTACCCTGACAATTCACAGCAAAACAACCATACATACCTAATTTCTAACGAATAGGTTCCAACTCCAATCTTCCCCGTCGAGTTTCAATGAGAAAGACCATATCGGGCCACTTTTCTCGCACAATATCGTGCAGGACCTGAACTGTTTGTGTATTGCCCAGTCTACGACAATTCCACGAAATGAGACTTATTGATCTCGGCGAACCTGATCCGTTAGGTCTGTCTGCTGCAAGTTTTTTGGAATCGATTCATTGTTCTCTAGTTCTGACATTCGCATTCGTTTGGGCGTAAGATTCAGCTCCTCCACATCCATACCCTCAGCCTCGGATTGAGTCCATGACTGGCCTCCCGGAGTCGTCTCCCACACTTCCTCTAGGTTAGTCCGGATCCAATTGTCTCCTACCATGTATTGACTTTTACCCTTAGGAGCATAAAGTTCATTGCCAAAATTTCGAACCGAAGGCACTCCACTGCCTTCTCCTGCCTTGCACTTTTTTTCAATATGGCCCAAGATCCCACAGACAAAACAGAACGTTGGAAGTTTCTCATACGTGAATTCCGCCAAGGCGTGTCCTCCTCCAGTGACCCTGATTCGTAAATATTTTCGCAAGGGCTTCCTAACATCAAACAAAATTCGGGTCTGCATATATGATCTCCAACCACCTCTTGAAAAGTTTAACAGATTCGCCTCGGCAAACTTCCCCACCACATTACCCAGAGGCTCACAAGTTCTATCTAAGATATAGCCGTCATGTAGACCTCTCACCTACATCCACATACTTGTTTGCCAGAGATCAACTGTGAGAGGATGCTCCTCGAACTCCAATGATTTGGCCAGTAGAATGTGACCATTGAACGTCCATGGACCTTCCGCTAAAACCTTCAACATCACACTCTTGTTCGAACTCAAACATATAACGAACCTGAGTGCCTCTCCCCTTCCCTGGCCAAAAGATCTCCGTGATCTTCACTCCCTGCTCCGGCCTCCAATATCTTGCCACCATTCTTCTCACGTTGACGATGTTTATCGGAGCCTTCATCAGGAACCGGCCAACAACTTTTCATACTGCCTTCTCCTTTGGCCGAACTACGAACTCATTGCTGTCA
>JAYMTF010004013.1:0-14006 GCA_036897485.1 Pelargonium nanum | reverse complement strand
GACGATGGCACACGGCCCCTACCTCGAGCCACCAACCCCGAGCCTCCATCTCCGCCGTCCCTTTATACTTGCCGCCGACCACCAACACTACGAAACCCTAATTTCTGCTCTTTTCTTGAGAGACCTAGCCGCTGTTTTCCCGCAATTGGAGTTAATGAGATTGGTTCTAGAATAGATATTTTTATAGATCTAGTTATATTTTCTTTTTCTTTTTGAAATTTAGATAAAGTTATATCTAAATTTAAACAAAAAAAATTAAAATATTAGTTTTACATGAAATTAGAAATTTTTGAACGAGATATGTACTTATTGATATTAAACTAAGTATAGAGTTTTAAAAAGATATACAATTATGATTTATTTAAATAAAATAAATGATTTAGAATGTGTCCAATTATTTTGGTTATGTAAAATCTACACTTTAACCGTACAAAAAGAAGTTGAAGTAGAAATCTCTCATTCTCTATCTCTTTTACATTATGAACCATCTGATCTTTTACATTATGAACCATCCACATAAATAATAAGATTTATTGAACGAAACTATTTGTTTTTAAAAATCAATTTTTTTAATTTTTAAATCGAAAATTAATGACAAACATAGTAATAGAAACCCAAAGAATGCAATCTTGGTAAGTATTTTCTCTAAGTAAAAAAACAATAATTACTGATTACGGGCTTATTAGAATGTACTAATCGAATTTCAGTCCATTATGAGAAGTCAAATTTTAAGTTTAATTTACTTTCATCTCATTTAATATTTTTAATTTGAATTCGCAAGCCCCTAAAAAATTACTCAATGGTCAAGACACACGTCTTCTTATGAGAGTGGGGAAAAAATGAAGTCGTAGGGAAAATAAAAATTATATATTATTTTAAGATTTTAACTATTTTGTTCGTTGCAAAAACTGATAGGGGTATTTGTAGAATTGAAAATTATTTTCTATCATCAAATAAGTTAAATAGATATAAAATTATTAGAATTTGAAATAATACGGAGATAATGCTATATTTATTTGAGTATAGTCGAGAAAATTGATTTTTAAATCAAGCAAAACTAAGGTAAAATAAGTATTATTATAATAATTAAACCAAATGAGGACCGTTGCTCGGGTGGAAAAACTAGTGTACTATAAATAGTCAACCTTTTCAATATTTGAGTTTTTTATATTAATAGTTTACTTTTATTTTGTGAATGTTCATAAATCAATACAAATGAGTACCATGAAATTTAAATGCAAAAATGAGGGTATATTTGAAAAATTAAATATACCAAACAAACAAAAGAAAAAAAATAGCTTCTTCACAAACATCAATCATGACAAAATAATAAAAAAGTACACTGCAAATACTCGTTTATGCTTATATCTTCTACCATTTACATTTGTGTAAACATATTAGTGAAAGTGTTAAGAGCTTTTAGACACTCATAAATGTAACCAAACAAGCCCTTACCAAACAAACAGGTCCTTCACTAGTTGATTCTCTTCTTCTACACCTACGCAATCACCATGGCTGGAAAATAACTTGCGAAGTCGAAGAAGCCGCCTCCTAAGAAGTCGAAGAAACCAGCAAAAGCTCCCCAATCTGGAACAGGTTACGAAAAAGTTGCATGGAAATGTAGCGTCTGCTACAGCCTACAGGGCTCTGGATGGGATGACCATGCAGGAGGGCAGAGCACACCAGCTGCTCTGTGGAAGACAAGCCATGAATTAGGTAAGTTTGGTTCAATTGAATTCTCCTTCTCACAATCAGTTTGGATCTAACATCCATCAAATTCTGTGCAAACACAATATGAGACAATATGAGTTTAGGGTGTGGATGTACCACCCAATGTCCTCAATTGTGATAGAATTGAGGAAGTGATGAAGAAAATCCAAATACACTATACCTGGATATCAAGCAAAATTAAGAAAACAATAGGTCAAACTGGTCATTCACACATATGAAACGTTCATAACTTTGGCTTAAAATGTTCAATTGTATTTACTTTGGTTTAGAGTTGAATTTAAAATGTTCAATTATATATACTCTTGTTCATAACCATTGTAAATTGGGGCTACTTGGCTAAATTAGAGCAGGGAAAGTGCTTGATGTGGATTACTCTCCTTATTTCTCATGACTGCAGTCAGAAGATGCATCGAATGCCTAACTCATGTTTTTACATCCTGCATATGCATGTGGAGATGCTTAGAGTTCTTGCTACATATTTAGCTTTATACATGTTATTGCATCCAAATGCTAAAAGGCCATGAACTGTGTGATCAGATGGGCCTTTAAAGTATAGTTCCAAATCAAGCTTTTACTCCACGGGATCCTTTCTCAAATCCGCAAAGAAAGGATAGAGACTGGCATCAGTAGTGTACTTTTAGTAGTAAAAGAAGAAATCCTTGTACGGATATTCTTATATAGATTTATGGATTTGTCTTAATTATAGGAGTACCCCCTTTTTGGTATAGGTATGCACTGATGGGATATTTACGACCACAGATAGTTATTTAATTCTCAACTATCTCCTGATTCCGATATAAAGCCCATACTGCAGCTCCTTAGACAATATAAGCAGTAAATAGAATATTCAATAGAAACAGTTTACAGCTATATCCAAGAAACGTAAGTGATTTAGATCCAGTATTGGAAAATTCAGGTATTTCTTTGAGTGATTTTCTGACTAAAAACTCAAAGAGCTTCTTTTAACTGCTTATTAGTAGTTTGTTATCTAATAGGCCGAGTTCAGGGGGATCTGGCCGTAAAACGAAGTTACTTGGCTGATAATAGGCTGAATAGTAAGACAAGGCATTGTCATTTAGGGGCCAAAGTTTCTTAAGAGTAAATGTAGCAAAAAGCAAGAATTGGAAAGACTCTAAAAAGTCCGGGACTAGGGCTATATCTAGCAATAGGTATTAAGGGTCCCCTATGATGGCTTAAGTTCATAAAGGGTTCTAAACTATTGAAGTATCAAGAAACTTAAGTACGTTTCTTGACTAGCATTTTAATTCACAACCTTTATTAATAAATATTAGAAAAAATTACTTAGTATTAGCATAAGCTAAATGTTAGAGCGTTCCGTTGGCCGCTGGTTGGTCGTAGCTTTTGAATTAAGAATTATTCCCGGAATGTGATAGGTTTTGCTTTTAAAACTAAATGCATTACACAAGAAACCGTATAGACAGGAGGCCTAGTGTGTTGCGCTATGTAGGAGGACTAAACCAGAGAACAGGGAGCCCTTGTTTTATCTACAATCTTTTTTAGTTTTAGATTAAATGGGGCAATTATTCTCTAGTGGATCCAGTTTTTTACTAATCAATAACAATTTAAACAAGCAAGGACTGCTCTCCTTGGTAATAGCATTGGTAAGTACACTAGGTTCAGTTAACTTTTCTAAATCATTCATAAGGTAGCTGCAAAGCGCTGAAGGTTCTTAACAATTTTAAAGTCAAGCTTTGCCTTTTATACTATATTACTAGGAGCTTGGGACATGATGGGTTCTCTTTTTTATCAAGGAAAATTCTAATAAGGAGTTCTTGCTGTATATATGTACTTGCTACTGTATTCACGCTGAACATCCATACTTTTTATTTTATCCTTATTAGGTAGACTTGTTAATTTGCAAGATGATGTTTTACGCTTTTCGTATTTACGATTATCCTAACAGAATTATAGAAGGAAATCTAACCTTACATTTACGAATAAGACGGCTGTTCAAGAGTATATGAAATAGCAATTAGGAAATTTATTTAAGGGTCCTGAACTATCCTATTTTTACTGCATGTTACATTTAGAGTATGCTATTATATCAGTAAAGTTAATTCCTTGTAATGATATAGGGAAAATCGAGTAAGTCGATTATGAAAACATCTGAGTATTTCAAAGGGCTTTTTGTGTCAAATGTAATTAAAGAATCCTATCTTATGTTTTAGTTACGGTGTTTTGTTCTTGTCAAGCATAGTCAGGATTTCTTATTTGAATCCTATAACCTGGATATTAGTAAGTCCTGCAATGTAGGTCCTAGTGAGATTAGTAGAATCATAGAAAGATAGAAGACCAATCCAAGATGCGGATTCTAGAGCTTTCTGTACAAAACAAATGCCCGGCTGATTTAGGCATTAAAGTTCAGGTTAATTTTAGTAGTCATGTCATAAACAGGATCCGGAGTTCCGTGATTATGAGTCTTTTATTGGCGAGAACCCTCTAAATATATATGTATATATAGCTAAGTATACCTGTTAATACTTACTATGAAGAAATCCTCTTAGTTAAGAAGCTCTTAATGCATGTAAAGTCATTACATACTTGCCTAACCTAAAAAGGAACAAGAATCTGCTGACAAGGTTTGAACCTACACTATCCGTCTCGATCGATTTAAATTTAGCCAGCAGTGTGACGTACGACATGTTTTTGGTTTTTTGCCATTATGGTTGATGCCGACTTGCTCGAGTTTTCAAAATGCCAGAGCATTGTGTTCCATTGAACGAGCAGATCGGAGATAGTAGCTGGGAGAGCAATAAGAACACCCCACTATTGAAAAACAAGGCCCCATACCTCCAAAGCGAAAGAGCAGCGGAGGAGAATGTGGCTGCAATCTTCAAAGGCTTATGAGCAACGACGACACAGTCAGCTGGCGATCGATACCCTGACGCCCTGATCCTCAAGGAAGCAAGATGTTGGCAAACACTCAAGGGCAGCCAACGGATTTCCAAACACAGCGGCACCAACCAGTCGAGATGGCGGATATGTTGATGTCACACTGTAAAAGTGCAGCGGCACGGATGACTGTGAATTCACCCTAGGGGCGTTAGACCATACAAGAGAGTCTTGTGAGTGCGGAAGAGGGCGTTTAGGCCCGATTAACTGCATGAGATTATCATGGGAAGACTTCACTTGATAGGTCAAGAATGTCGATTTCAGCAGTGAGATCCTTAATTTGGGCTTCTAAGCAGCCGAAAACATCCCCGTTCCACTCCTTTAAAGCCTTTCTCAAAATTGGCAGCTTCCAAAGTACGAAACCCTAGTCACCACGTATGTGCTACGAAGTCAAAAAATTCGGTATGTTCGGTCCAGCAAGAGAAACCGAAAGGGTCTGGGTCCCCAGAATGATTGGGCAGTGATCCGAGAGGGATCTTGGGAGCCCCGACTGGGAAGTGAGGCCCATGATGCTGATGATTATCGGGCTGAGGAGAAATTTGTCAATCCTACTCGCAAAGCCCCGCCCGTACCACGTGAAACGCCTTTCTAGTTAGCGGTATGTCGACAAGACCACAGTTTGCTATAAAATCATTGAAACCTTGGATGGTTCTGCATTGGGCGGAAGGAGGAGGCCCTAGTTTCTCGGCCGCACAACGGATTGCGTTGAAATCCCCAACTTTGATGGTAGGCAAGTCCATCGAGTTGATAATGCTTTGGAGCTTGTCCCACAATTCCACTTTGTCATCAATAGATTGAGGGCCATATACATTGATGTGTAGGCAATCCAGCTTGAGCGAAGTCCAGTGCCCTGTGGTGGCTATGTTGGATTTTTTATTTTTCAGCAATTTTGTTTGAAGATTAGAGCATTAGAGGATCCCATATACATACCAACCCGTCGGACCGACCGCATGAGCTGGAATAACAAAATTCTGGGTTGTTTTAACGTCTTATTGATTGTACGTCTTTTGTTGTGAACTCTTCCACATTGGTCTCTTGGATGAAGAGAAGGTTTGTTCTATGTGATCGAGATAATTGCCCAATGGCTTGCTTTTGTTGGGAAGCTGAACAGCCCCTTGCGTTCCATGAGATGATAGACATGAGAGGGGGCGGGGGGGAAGAGGTGGGGATGTGGGGCGGGAAGCCGAAGAAGGTGGCTTATGAGTCCATTACGTTTAATTCTTTGATGATGAGAGTCTCGGCACAATGAATGGACAGCCCAAGTGTTTTACAGATATTCAAAGTTTGCTTGATTTTTTCGGGCACTGAAGTGTGAGGGTTGGAGAGGTTAGGGTTTGTTTGGGTAGTGTTGGTATCTGGGTCTGTTGAGGTACGTGTGGTTTGCATGGAGTGATGATTGGCTTTGTTTTGGTTTTTAATTGGGACAAATATCTGGTGGAGAAAGGTCCTGAGAATGATAGATGTTGCTTTTTGAATTTATGGGTACGAGGTTTTGTTGATTTGGTGCGGTGATAGATGGGAAATGGATGAGACAGGATGACGTGTGGAGGGCTGAGAGGGGAGTGCAAGTGGGTGGTTAGATTTGTGGGCCCAAGTGTGTTGGAAGCAGCCAACAATTACTGCATGGAGTGCTAATTGTTCCTCTGCCTCCATAAATGCTGCAGGAGCACTATGCTGACATGGATCAAAGACACTGGTTTCGTCTCCAGGTGACGTCGACGGGCCGATTTCCAGCAGTTGTGGTGGTGCTGCTTTTTCAGTGGACGTCGCGATTCATTGAACTGGTGAGGAAGTCGTGTTGGGGGCATGCGAAACAGCAAAGGATGGGATTTCTGATACTTTTATAATTAACTCCTTGCCGACGAAAACCACCGGAATCCAGGCGGAGAGCTGGGTCTAGCTGGGTGCATGGACGAGGACGAAAGCTTGATCAAGCCTAATGCCATTTGTGGTAGAGGGATGGATGAGGATAAGTGAGCGGTCTAATCCACATAAATTCAAAAACGTTCCATAGCTCCACAAGGACGGTGGCAAGCCTTGTACCGACAACCATGTGTGGCGGCCACCGGAGAAAGGGAGATGATTGTTGGTGTCGAAGTGAAAAAACACCTTTCTCGGCCATGACCAGTTTATAAGTTCCATTGCTTTGAGAGCTCCTTCATCAATGAATGAAATCAAAAGCACCCTGATTCCCATAGAATGCATCGATAAGTCCATGATACCTTCCTATGTGCGTTGATGGGTTATTTTGTCAACGTCCGCGTCCGATCTAGCTATTGTGATTGTGCTCCAGCGGAAGATCCCTTAGATGCGGTTTGAATCCAGGAATGTTGCTCGTTTGGGGCTTGAACGTCACTCGAGGATCGACGCCTTTGTCGAAGGTCGGATTCTTATGGATGGGGTGTTTGGCGAAGCTGTCGTTCAGCTGGTCCCCATGGAGAAGCGTACCGTTGAGGGTCGAAATAACTCTTGCGGTTGTTTCGCTGTTGAGCAATCTCACAAAACTGAATATCTTACCTTTTGAGTTTGGTCAAGGAGGGAAAAAGGCGTCCAGGACCGTGCCGTGAGGGGGGAAGATCTTTCGAAGGCCAATATTGCTAAGGTTCTCCGACAGGTTGCAGTCGTAGAGTATTGCTCCAGCTCGAAATCTAGCGTCGACTGCATGTCTCAAATTTCCATTATTGCCCATGTAGAACTGTCCCCTTACACTTATGACTCCTTGAAACAACTCACAACATTCCAAGAATGTAGGATCTAGTATTAATTTTGCAGCTTGCCCTTGTGCCACATCATGCTCCCACTTTACACATTAGGGATGGCTCGGAATGTGTATGTGGAAGATTGTGAAAGGTTGAGCGCAACATCCACATCCTTCCCTACCTCCCCACAACAATGCCCCTCCCTCGGACCATTCTTGTCCTCAAGGATGGCAGTCCGAACGGAAGTTCGAAAATTGTTGATGGATAGTGGCCCAATAGCCCTATGTAGCTTCCCCTTCACTTGCATTTGACCCAATCTCCTACCCCTAGTACCATCTCTGTCCCCTTTTATCTACCACGACTTTTGTCTAATTCCTTGTTTTGTCTAAGTTTTCCTTTAAGAAGTGGTTCAAATCATTCCTTCTTTGCAAGGTCTCCACCGCAACCATATTTGTGCCACCACTCCGCCATTGCAAGCCACCCTACCCACTTATCAGGTTTCTCATAAATCATGCATCCTTAGCTCATGCTTGAATGCTCGAACCTTTAATGTCCACTCAAACGTGCATGCCTTTCCATTTTTGACCTTGGTTACATTGGTCATAATGACATTAATTGTTGCAACCGCATGCACCCCACGACCTAAAGCCTTCACGGACTGTTCGTTGATGAAGCTTGTTGTGGCCCCGATAACCAAGAGGATTGAGATCAGCCTCTTGTCCACCATTCCCTCCATCCGAGTAGAATTCTCGCCTCTCTTACCTATGGATGATTTCGGATGCAACTTATCCGTCTTCATCAGATTCTCACTTTCCTCTACGTCATCATCTTTTATTGTGACTTCCACTTCTTCTTGAACGTCGTACTCATCATTAGTTACCATGAAAACGTATTATTTTGGAACATACCGCCCTATTGGCGGGAGTGAACACCTCATCACAATGGAAACAAAGGCCCTTCATTCGTCTCTCATCAGTGTCACGCCATGGAACCGTGCGGACTTGTGTGGCATATTAGGTGCAGATCATGGCCAATCTTTTTGCCTTGGTAAACCTTGGCTTGTGAAACCTTCCCAAATGCTTGCAGACCTCTATCTGTTGAAAGGACTTGATACGAAAGGTCTTGCGGTCGCGCATCCGCTAACAACTTTTCGGTGGGGTTCCACATTTGAGTCCCATACTTTCGCATGTTAGGCACAACTTAGCTTGACCACGAGCTTCCCAATACATGCCTATCTTGAGTCCACGCCAAATACATGGTGTGACTCAAGGATTTTGGATAAAACAAATGTATTGTATGCTTCATATCCAATCTCAACCCACTAATAAAACTTGACACGTCGGGGAGATTTTGATTTTTTACAAACATTAAGGCGCGGAGCTCGTCGAATTAATCCTCATACACTTGCATGGTCTCCTTTTGCCTTAGCTTGTTTAATTCCTCTACTATATCATCATGGCCATTACCAGCAAATTTCTCCATGATGGTGTGTACAAAGTCTTCCCATGAGACATCACCAAGGCGGGATTGGTAGTTTTTGAACCACCAACCCGCCCGCCCTTCCCTCAAGGTAAGTTGCCGCCAAATGGATTTTTTTTCCCACTCTGACATGGGATGAAAATAGAAGAATTTGGAGCACTTGCAAACCCAATATTTGGGAAATTCAAGACTGGGCGTCTTAACGAGGAGTGCGGGTGGGGATACCATCCTCGGTGTGTTGGTAGTACTCTCTTGGTGGTGGTGTAGCTTGGTGAGGCTCCATAGGAAAGAGATGATGAAAGATCATCCCTTGGAACTAAGTGAGAAGCTTGCACTGCCTTCGTTCTTGATTGCTCGTTGAGCTTGTTGAGCACCCCTTTCAAAGAACATGCCAATTTGATCTTGCACTTGGTTTAACCTTCCTTCCATCTACACAAATCGCCCCTCCATGGTAGCAAATTGGCCTTGCATGCCATCCATTGCACCTCGGAGCTCACGAACCGCCTTCTCATTTCCTTCAGCAATCTTCTCCACGTCTTCTACCCTGGACACCATCTTCCCTAATAGATCAGTCAGAGCTTTGATACCACTTGTTGAGGGCTTCACTACTCACACAAGTGAAGAGCACAACGGATCCTAACTCACAACTTGAAAGAATGAAAATAGGAACAAATTATTCATGAATCCACTATATTAAGGATTTATATTTTACGCGCGCATTAGAGATTTGAACTATGAAATTTGAACCGCCCCAACCAGACCGTTAAACCATTTGGTTGGGGCCATTAATAATTTGATTGGGCGAAATGTTGGAGAAGCCCAAACCACGGTTGACCCGTCCCAACCAAGGGACAAAATATATATATGTACATATACGTATATGTACATATATGTATATGTATATATATGTGTGTGTGTGTATGGTAAATGATGGAATCCTAATCCATTTTCCATCATTTCCCACTTCCATTGCAGTGTCTTGATTCTTCTATAGATGAGAGAGCTCTTTGGTTTCCAACTATGATTCATCTTCATTTCTCATCATTCATTCACCTCTATTCATTTCTTCAGCAAAATCAAATTTGCATTATGTCTGTGTCCTCGAAATCATGAGAATGATTTCTATCTTGAAATCCCTAATACGCACTCACCCACAGCTTAATTACTCCATTGTTCTTCAGTTAGCAGTTGTAGTTTATGGGTTATATAAGATCTACAAGATCATCATGTACTTTGCATGTTTAAATTTGAAATTGCATATGTGATCTTCTATTTGATCTCTTTGTTCAATTTCCATCTTTCATTTATGATCTCTCTATGTTATATTGTTCTTCGAAGACATGAACAAGGACATGGTTGTGGTAAGTTCTTCATTTCCATCTTCTTTCATCTCTGAAATGTTTTTGTTGTGTTATTCTTAATTTGCACGATTGTAGTTTGTACTTTGATTTAGGGTTTTTGCTCACGTTTCATCTCTAACTTGTTTGTTTCTTCGATTTGGTTTTTGTTCAATTGCATGTAATAGTTTCGATTTAGGGTTTATGTTAAGATAAATTTAATGATCAATTTTAGGTCTCTGCTTTGAATAAATTTAGGGCATTTTGTTTGCATGTTTATGTTTCGTTTTAGGGTTTCTCTTTCTTCAGTACCATCATTTCATAAATAATTTTGGGTTCTTCTAAGATTAAATTTGGGGGCTCTACTATACAACACAAAAACTGGGATTTTGATAAATTTAAGGATTTTGCATGTTTAGATAAATAGGGATTTATGTCTCTTAGTCTATGTTTTAGTGCAATTGGGTCACTGTTAGTTCGTCTTACGTCACTGTTTTATTGTAAGTTTGTTATACTAATTTATTTTACATTATTTATGCAGATCTGGCTGCTCTTGAAGATTGAGGATTATACTTGACTGATATTCATTACGTTATGACTTATAACAACTATTAGATGTGTTCTTTTGGGATTTAGATTTAGAGATATTCCAATAGGATAGGGATGTTTTTTTTCATCATTAGATTGTGACCAACTTGTTATGCTCTTAGCAAAGCGAGTTGATCACTTCCTAATGGTTTTTTCATCCATTAGAATTAGTTTTGGATATCTCTAAATCTCCTTTCATATATAAAGTTTCGTTTGCATGCATATCTTACTAGTTTAAACTGTCAAAATATGAGTTTGAATGGTTCAAAATTGCCAAACGCCCATAGGCAATTTGATTCCAATTTTTGCCACATGGGGAGGTTGCTCAGTAGTGCCCGCCCCTAGTTATGCAACTTGTCCACTTACAAAGAAGCACAAATGCAAGTGGATAATAATTAAAGATCAACAACCAAAATTGTCCATGGATCTGGATCCACGTCCTCAAGCCACATGGATAGCCACCTTGGCTCGCACCTAGGGCTGGCAATTCGTGTGTTCGTGTTGTGTTCGAGTCATGTTCATGTCGTGTTGAAAGTTGTTTGTCTGTTGCACGACCCAGCACGAACATGACACGATTAGTAATCGTGTTGCATAGCTCCGATACGAACACGACACGATTATGAACACAAAACACGAACGCGACACGTTTAATACGATAACTAAATGGGTCGTGTTGACACGACATGATTGACACGACACAAGTAACACATTTAAGTGAATGGGTCGAGGTTGACACGTTTAGCACGACACAACACAACACGACCTAACACGAATAATTTCACAAAGAGGAACAATGAATAAAGAGGTTGGATTGCAAATGGTAATTTGATATAATGATATGACCTAGGATTATATTTTACGTAAAAGTACAATTGAATCCTTAATCATGTCGTAACATGCGTGTCAATCGTGTCGTGTCGTGTCCTGCGTGTCGTGGCACGATTAATCAATCGTGTGTGCGTGTTTTATGGCTTCAACCCCGACACGAATGATATTTTTTTACCCAAACACGTTTATTCCGTGTCGTGTTCGTGTCGTGTCGCGTGTTATGACCCGAATTGCGAACTCTACTCACACCCATCCCTTTGTCTTAACCTCAGCATCTCCGAAGTAGCACACGCGGGTCAAATAAGCCTAGCATCCTCGCGTGTGAATCCACTGATGACCTAGGCAGATTCGAATCGCATAAATGTCGACCCTCCAATCTGTGCGCACACATATCACCATCATGGATCCACCAAACCACGCGCGGGTCCTCACAGAGCCTTACCCGCAGGCGTGCTAACCCTATGTTCTGCATTTGCATGGATTCATGCACCTTCACTTGTTTGTCACGTATCAGCAACTTTAATTTGTATCATTCCGAGCAGTGATCAAAAAGGCCACTGAGACGCGCCCGAGGCGACTATGGAGCCACAAAATTTCTAAGGCAATGCGACTTAGGCTAGGCGAACTCGAGACACAACAGAACAAGAGGCACGCCTCACTACACATATAACCATATATATGTGTTCTTAAACCAAATCTGATATCAAATTTCAAATTATAATGTATTTAATGAGTCCATCTAATAAAATGACTTTTTAGGATTCAAAATGTCCACTTTAAAATACAAAAATTAACTTTTGTCTTGAATATTGAAATTTTAAAAGCTAAAAAGTCAGTTGTTGCTTCCAAAAATCAAGATGTCCAGTGTTTATAAAGGTGTCCAGCAATTTAGTTTAAGGCATCAACAGAACATCTCTAAAAAACTACATAATTGTAGATAGTAGTAGTGATGGAGATGACAACTTAGAAGATGTTGATAGATTTTTAGTCTTTTAGATTTATCTCCCTTATCTATATGATAAACTTTTATATAGTAAATTTTAAAAGTGCGCTTCACTTTGAAGGACCTTATCGTCTCAATTACACCTCACGCCTTTTAAAACATTGCGTCCGATTTGTGCGAGCACAATAATGCCCCTCCCTTTGACCATTCTTGCCCTCAACGATGGTAGTTCGGATGAGAGTTCGAAAATTGTTGATGGATAGTCGCCCAATCGCCCCATGAAGCTTCCTCTTCTTTCGCATTGAACCAATGGATCAAGACCCTAGGAATTGGGTATCTTTTCCGTAGAATGGTTTTGTGATCCATAATAGCTATATGAGTGTAACTGATGTAGCCCTCTTCAGAGATAAAAGGAAGTGTGGTTTGAAGAGAAACCTTGGACCCCATTTTTTTCTTCAATAGTGGCATGTGGAAGATTGGATGTAGGCGAGAACTTTGGTAGTCGCAAACGGTACGTCAAAGTCCCAATTCTTTAAAAATCAAGTAGGGCCTATAGTTCTTAGCCACTAGCTTGAGGTTCCTCCTCATGGCCAATGAAGTTTGTCGATAAGGTCTCAACTTAAGGTACACCCAATCTTCTACCTCTAGTAACATTTCCGTCCTCTTTATCTACCATGACTTTTATCCGGTTCCTTGCTTTTTCCAAGTTTTCCTTAAAGAGGTGGTTCAAATCAATCCTTCTTTGCAAATAGGTCTCCACCGCAACCATATTCGAAGTCGGTGTAGGTATGGCAAGTTGTGATGGCTTATACCCGTACAAAACTTCGAAGGGAGTAATCCTTAGGGTCATTTGGAAACTTGTATTGTGCCACCACTCCGCCATTGCAAGCCACCCTACCCAATTATGAGGTTTCTCATAAACTATGCACCTAAGATAATTCTCTAAGAATTGATTGAATCTCTCGGATTATCCGTTCATTTGGGGATGGTAGGCCGATGCCACATCCTAAGTTGTGTGGCCAAGATAAGAAAGAGCTTTTTCCCAAATAAGGATAGGAATATCTTGTCACGATAAAAGACTAGTTTCACGGAATGTTAGTTGATGAAGCTTGTAATGACCCTAGTGTCCAAGAGGATTGAGATCAGCCAAGACCATTCCCACAATCTGATAGAATTATTTCCTCTCTTACCTTTGGATGATTCTGGATGCAACTTATCCGTCTTCATCGAATTCTCATTTTTCTCTACGTCATTATCTTTTATTGTGACTTCCACTTCTTCACGAACACTATACTTCATCATTAGTTATCATAAAGACGTATTTTTTTGGAACATATTGCCCTATGCCCGGGAGTAAACACCTCATCACAATGGGGAAAAAAGGCCCTTCCTCTGCCTCTCATCATAATCACGCCATGGAACCGTGCGGCCTTGTGTGGAGCTCGGCATTTACGTGCGAATTTTGGTCAATCTTTGTCTTGGTAAAAC
>JAYMTF010004012.1:0-14006 GCA_036897485.1 Pelargonium nanum | reverse complement strand
TATTTTTTATCAGCATTTTTATCCAAACAGTTAAACTGCTTCTTTTTAAAAAGAGCTGAAGCACAAAACTACTCCTAATCTTTTCATGATTATGAGTTATTTTTGAGAAGTTAATCCAAACACCCTCTAAACCGAAAGAGGAAGAAGTTGGTTTTGGTTTTATATTAAAAAAACTATTATTAAAGCTAATTTTGTTGACACAAATAAATAAATACAATATAAAAAAGACATCATTAAAAAAATCACATTTTATTTTGAAATTTTAACCATAAACCCACTACGAAAAAGGTCTATAAATAATTACTATAATGTAGACGACGTGTTCAATAATTAATAAAAAATATTATTAAATACCAAAAAGCAAAAAAGTCATTGATCAATTCATCAACTAATAATTACAATTATTCCCTTTAATTAATTAATTAACTAACCTTTTCCACACAAAAATTAATTAATTAATTAACCAATTAGTTTAGTTTAATTTAAATTTATTATTATTTTTATGTGTCTTTCTCTGCCTCCTATTCTGTAATGTTGGTTTTTTCTCTAAATGTTTGTGCCTGTAGATCTCATCGCGCAGTTATATATAGAAACAAACAGAAAAAAAAATCACTGAATCCGTAAAAGCTGGACTCTTCTCTCTTGATACGTACATTGCTTCTGTCTCTGAATCTCACCATTACTGGTACGATTTTACCAAAACCCTACTGATTTTTTTTGTTGTTCTGATAGTGTTTTTTTATTTTTATTTTCTGTTTCTGGGTGCGTAAATCACAGAAGAATTTACCGGTTAATGCTGTTTCTGGTTTGATCCCAGCATTTTGTTTTCCGTTTTGAGATCTGGGTTCGGGTGAAAACTTGAAATTTATGCGTTTGGTTGCTGAGAAAGTGTTGGGGAGAGGAAAAAAAAAGGAATTGTTTAGGATCGTGGTTCGTGGGTGTGGGTGTGCAATTATTAACCGTTGTTTTTAGTTGTTTTTGTATATTTTTGGCAGCCAAAAAAGGAGGTTAGGGGCTTAATTGTGTGGGCAATGATTGGGAGAATCTTTGACTTTCGTTTGCAGGTTGATCTGGAGCACAATTGGGCATTGCTGGATCGTTATTGAATTGGGTTGTTTGTTTGGTTTGTGTATCTGGCAAGTAACGGGTTGTTTCTGAACTGGGCAATTCTTTGAATAAGCTTTTTCCTCAGTAGAATCTGGCAGTCTTAATCTGAACTTGTGTACTACTCTGGGTTGGGTTTGATTTATGATGATTTTGAGGTAACTTTTGGTGGGAAGAGTTATCAGCATTAGTTGTTTCGATGCTTGTAGGGAAGCAGATTTTATTACTCGATTGTTGAAAGGGGTTGCATAATTTGGATATGAGAAGCTCCTGGTTGAATAAACTATCTCTCCTTTTCGGCTCTAGACTGCCACTCAATTGGTTGTTCTTGTGCCTCATTAGTGTACTTGCACTGATCACGGTATTGGTATCATCTTCTACGAATGACTTAGATCCCATCAGTTTTCGTGCCCCTGTGCCCAATGTTTACAAAAACTATAGGAGGCTAAAGGAGCAAGCCCTTTTTGATATTCTAGAGCTGAGGTCTCTTTCTTTGGGAGCTAGCGGGGAGAAGGAGCTCCAGCTTTGTGGCAAAGAAAGAGAAAATTATGTGCCTTGTTACAATGTTACAGCAAATTTGTTGACCGGGTTTAAAGATGGAGAGGAGTTTGACCGGCACTGTGAATTGTCAAGAGGAGGAGAGCGGTGCTTGGTTCGTCCTCCGAAGGATTATAAGACCCCTTTGAGATGGCCGGTTGGTAAGGATGTGATATGGAGTGGCAATGTGAAGATTACCAAAGACCAGTTTCTTTCTTCAGGAAGCATGACCAAAAGGTATCTTTTGATGTATATCTTTCTTGTTGGTGTCATCATTCTGAGCTGATTATGATTAAATTTTATACGAATATTTATGCATATCTTTTCTGGAAGATGCTCTAGTTTCGCCATTGTTCTTGGAGATGGTTATGCAAAAAAATTGTGTCAAAATGACTTTACCTTTATCTCTAGGTTGATGTTACTAGAAGAGAATCAAATTGCTTTTCACTCCGAGGATGGATCCATCTATGATGAGGTCAAAGATTATTCGCGCCTAATTGCAGAGTTGATTTTCGGAGGAAACGATTCTGAATTTTATCAAGCTGGTGTAAGTCATTTTCCTTTACTTTTTTTTACGCGTGCTGATATTATTCTGCCCTTTTACCTTTTCAGAGTGTCACTGGACCTTGAGAGTGTCATAAGTTAAATTGAATACTATATTGTTCAATATAAATTTTTGAGCATCAGACAATGTGATTTGTCACTCTTGGCTATATTGTCCTCTGCGGAAATTAGAAACTTCACGGTTTAAATCCCACTTGATCCTTGATCCTAAAGAACGTTACAGTTTACCTTTTATCCTTTTCATTATTTGGTTTAACCATTCAATTTGTTAATCACAGATCAGGAACGTGTTAGATATTGGTTGTGGGTTTGGCAGCTTTGGAGCTCACTTAGTATCACTGAAGTTAATGGCTGTTTGCATCGCTGAATACGAGGCAACTGGAAGCCAGGTTCAGTTGGCTCTTGAGAGAGGTCTTCCCGCAATGATAGGCAACTTCAGATCAAGACAACTTCCATATCCCTCATTATCATTTGACATGGTTCACTGTGCTCAGTGCGGTGTTGTTTGGGACAAACGAGGTACTTTCGTAGCTGTAGTTGTTACATCTCATGGCCATCAGATTAAGCGTATTTATAATTCCCGTGAACTGCCTTTCTGGCCACCACAAAATAAAAACAAATTGGAGTACTGCTTGATTGAGACTTTCTTGCCCGTAGGTTGTTATAATTCGTTTACCAGTAACTGATTTCTGATTCAGTTTAGGCTCTCTTTAAGCTTCTTATGCCAGAAAATATTTACCTTCTGCTATTTTGTCAAATCTTAAATAAAAAATGTGAAGTTTTTCTACTATAATTTCTCGGTAAACTATTGAAAGAAAATGTCAATACAATTTTATCATGGAATAAAACCCGTATCAGGGCAATGAAGATGCTTTGCATGGCCTTTATGCATATGAAGATGTTTCGTTTGCAATATTCCACGATGAACTTCATCCTTAATTTCCATATTGGCTTTGTGGACGTTGTCCATAAGTACAGCTTAATGAGTAGACAAAATTCCACAAAAATCATAGTAATTCAGATGGCTTTGAACTGTATAGCTGGACACATGCGTTCGAAGTTTTATCTTTTATCAACTTTTGATTTTGAGTTTTGTGAGCTTATTGGAGTACCTGAACATGCGTATCTTGCTTGGTGACACTATAAAACAGATGGGATGTTTCTCATGGAAGTAGATCGGGTACTCAAACCCGGAGGTTATTTTGTTTTAACTTCATCCTCAAGCAAGCCGTTTGGAAGTACTAGGAAGGGAAGCTTGTTAACACCCATGGAAGAATTAACCGATAAGCTATGTTGGAGTGTTGTAGCTCAGCAAGAGGAAACTTTGATCTGGCAGAAAACTACGGATGAGAATTGCTGTGGATCTCGGTGAGTATAGTCATAATGACGTGAAACTCTAATTCTGTTGTGAACTGATGTGGAACAGTTGTAATTTGGGTCTGCCACCGAATGTCTTTGTCGAGCTCTCCAAATGTCTATTTGTTGACTTTCTATAAAGGCTCTGTTAATGCTTGTGTTTTATTTATAATGTGTAGTTCGCAGGGTATACCGCTTTGTAGAGAAGAGCAACAATCGTATTATCAGCCCCTTGTACGATGTGTAAGTGGGACCAAGAGCAAGCGTTGGATTCCCATCCAGAACAGGTCCTCCGGCTTGAGCACATCCGAGCTTGAAGATATCCATGGTAAGTATTGTTCCCTATCTTATTTTAGTTTGATTTCTGTCGGTCTTCTCAATTCTTTGCCTATATTGATGCACATTATCTTGCAGGTGTTCGCCCTGACGATTTTTCCGAAGACTTACAATTTTGGAGATCTGCTTTAATGAACTATTGGTCTCTCCTTACCCCCTTAATTTTCTCCGACCATCCAAAGAGGCCTGGCGATGAAGACCCGTTGCCTCCGTTTAACATGCTGCGCAATGTTATGGACATGAATGCTCATTTTGGGGGTTTGAATGCTGCATTTTTGGAGGCGAAAAAATCAGTTTGGGTAATGAATGTTGTCCCTGTCAGCGCTCATAATACACTTCCCCTCATACTTGATCAAGGTTTTGCTGGCGTTTTGCATGATTGGTAAGCTATTAGTTTCTGTTAAATGACAACAACCATGTAAATTTTGAACTGTCTCGATCTCAACTTTCTTAGGTCTTAGAAAATAAGCTTTGAAAGATGATGGAATTCTATTATGTGCTTATTTTTGTCCTTTCTGTGATATCTCTAAATCGAGTCGGTCTGTTGCATATGATTCCCGATGTTCATAAAATTTCTTTAATGTTAGAAATGAAGATCACATTTGTGTGTACAGGTGTGAACCGTTCCCCACATACCCACGAACTTATGATATGCTTCATGCAAATGGGCTTCTCTCACATATCGCGTCGGAGAGGTGCAGTTTGATTGATTTATTTTTGGAGATGGATCGGATACTACGCCCAGAGGTCTCTATCATGTCCCTGCTTTTTGTTTTTGTTTTTTTATAAATGCTTGCACTTGAACCTCATTCAGTACCTTATTAGCTGTTTGATTGAATGTCGGATTAAAAAAATATACTTTTGTGAATGGTTCTCAGGGATGGGTGATTCTTTCTGATAAAAAGGGCGCTATAGATACGGCACGCGTGCTTGCTACACAGATGCGCTGGGAAGCAAGAGTCATTGACCTTCAAAATGGCAGTGACCAGCGTCTACTTGTTTGCCAAAAACCATTTGTGAGGAAATGATTGGTGCAGTCTCACCAGCAAGTGTACAATTTTTGCTCTGGTAATTCCTATATCTCTGAATTCCTTTGGAAATATTCCACTACTAATTATCTAATACCGACATGATATATCTCATTTGTGCTTGATCCTTATCGTGATCTTGAGGTCACAAGTTCGACTAGGAGGTTCACCTAGAGCTGGCAATTTGCGTGTGTGTGTGGTGTTCGCGTCGTGTTGAAAGTTGTTTGTGTGCTGCAAGAGCCAACACGAACACAACACATTATGAACACAAAACACGACGCGTGTAACATGCTAACTAAATGGGCCGTGTTGACACGACACGATTGACACGAACCTACACATTCTTCACGATAGAACCAACACGTTTGGCACGTTATTATGGGTGTGTCGTGCGTGTCATAACACGTCTAATTAATTGCATGTGCGTGTTTTGTAGGCCTCACACGAACACGACACGATTATAAAACGAGTGAGCCCAAGCTCACCAATTTTGTTTCGTGTCACGACATGAAATGCCAGCTCTCACCTAATAAAACCTTTTTGATGAATTTTTGGACTATATTTTTCGTCTTTACGTAGGTTTTCCCTTGCATCGTTTTTTTCCGCTGTCAGTGGTGAATTAAATGTAGAGTATAGAATAATGCCTTACTTAATGAACCCCGGTGATGTTGCTCTTTGCTCAATACGAATGTTAAAACCCATCTAGGATGTGATGAATTAGCTGTTGCGCGATTTGTTCCCGAGTTTACTACAAAACACAAGAAACGAAAAGCATCGATTCTTTACTCAAACGACTCATGTTTGTTGCCATTTTTGTAATGCTAGAACTAACCGATTGTACTTCTTACGTTTCCAGAACATGAGCCTACTCGATCACTTCTTGCATTGTAATATACGCTTTGAAGTCGCAGTCTGGAACCGAAATAGGAGAATCTGGAAGCTGTAGATTTGCAAGGAGATTTGCCACATTAGCTGCAATTTGTTTGTTGGCAACTTATTCATCCAGTGTTTTTTTTTTTCTTTTCTAACTTTATTTTTTTGTTAATTTTATTGCTTAATTCGATTTTGATTTTGTAGTTGTTCATGTCTTTGTATTGAACCATCACAATGCCATTGAGGAAAAATATATATAAATTGGCCATGGAAAAAAAAATCTTTCATGTATGTATGTGACAAAAAATAATGTCCATGAATTCTGAAATTTAGTGATCTAGTTATGTCCAGTGACTTTGTTATGAATTCAGAAATTGTAAGATAGATAAAGTAGAGTCGGTAATTCTTGTGTGTCGATTCGGTTAAAGGTTGACTATGTGCTGACACAACATACTTGTGCGTTTAATTAAATTAATACAAGTATTTTTTGCCAAAAAGATAAAATGGTTTGAAAAATTATAAAATATTTTGTAAATCAAAGGTAGAACTATTAAAATTGTAAAATAAAGCATTTTTTCTCTTTAAAAACCATTCTAAAATAATAAAGCCGATATATACAGTTACCTTGAAACAGGTGAATATATTATACAAGTAATAGGAGTTTTTGTTTTTTTAAACTTTTTAAATGTTCTCTAATTGATATCGTGAAAGAAGAAAGCTTTAAACTGTAAATGTCAATCACATATTTGTGTATACGCAATTTTGAAACTCAACACGAGTGTAACATAATTATAAAATTAGTAAGCATAAACATGTATATTTCGTGCAGGTTCATGTCGTGTTGGATATTGAGATGCAATATATCAACTCTATTCTTGAACATCACATCTTTGGTCGGTTTGGATATATAATAAGAATTAAAAAAATCCTCTTACCTTATTTTATCTATAAAACATGTTAATACAAATGATTTCATATTAAGTGTAAAATATGCAGATTTGCACAAATATGTTTGATCCAATTCAAAAATAATCTAATCAATTTGAATTTTATTATATTGTAGATTAAATTTGTTCAAATTTGAATTCGATCTAATTCATATTTAAGTGTAAAATATTCAATTTTTACACAAATTTTCAATCTAATCAAATTAAATTCATATTTTTTGTTGGATAAACCAAATTAAAAAAAATGATAAGTCTAACTCGATTTTGGATTTTGAATTTCGAATCCAAATGGACAATTCTGGACACAATGACACAAAATGTGATTTTTTTTTTTATGTTAACGTTCGAATTTGAGACAAAAAGATAAACTTATTGTTTTGGTACAAGTGAACAACTAGATTTCATTCCAATAAAATCAAAATTATTTTATTCCTTTTTTATAATAGGCTTGAAGCCTAAACCCAAATAGGAAATAGCATTACTATTTTAGTAATTAACCAAATACTTAACTAATATTTTTTGGTGGAATAAAATAATTATTGCTGACTGGACAGACTCGCACAAAACCAACCACGATTTCCGCGCTCTCCCTTTCAAAAACCTTCCCGAGAATCAACGGTTGAGATCCGATGTTTGACTCGCCTCCAAACTTGCTCGACCTTTAACGCCCACGCCCTCACTCCTCCTCCTCCCCATATAAATACCGACCATCTTCTCCGCAACCCACCTCTATTCGTTTCGGTTGCACTCTTCTTTGCTCTCACGAACACACTCTCGCATTTCTCTCTGAACCGTCGTCGTTTCGCCTCTTTCGCTCTCATTGGTCTTGCTCTTGCTGCTTCCATTCTCTGCGTCGCCGATCTCTCTCAACAATGTCGACGGAGAAGGAGAGAGAGACTCAAGTTTACATGGCCAAGCTCGCCGAGCAGGCCGAGCGCTATGACGGTATAAGACTTACTCGAATGTGTTGTTTATTTTGAATGTATATTGATATTTATGTTTTTGGTGGTGTGGATCGGCCGATCGGCGTTGTTTGATGATCTAATTGATTCTGGAGTTTAGTTACTGAATTTAGATGTTTTTTTTTTCTTGGATTCGAGTTTGATTTTCTGGGAAATGTTGATTAATGAGTGACGTATGGCTGATTTTGGTGGTTAGTTGCTGTATTGGTTACTTTGACGAGCGGATCATCAAATTTGGTTTGATCGTTGGTGTGAGAAACGTGGAGGATGTGGCTAGATTTGATCGTTTCTGGTTATTGTGTGGACATGCAATGAAATGTAAAGTAATTGCTGAGTTTTAACTGTTGGATGTGATATACATTTTATATATTTTCAATGTGGCTAGATTTGATCGTTTCTGGTTATTGTATGGACATGCAATGAAATGTGACGTAATTGCTGAATTTTAACTGTTGGATGTGATATGCATTTTATATATTTTCAATGTTGCTTGTTTTTTGTGTTGTGATATCTTGAGAAATGTGGAGTTTCTTGCTGGCTATGATAAATTTTTCTGTTCGTTTGCACTTGCAGTGTCATGTGATGTGATTATGTAGTTTTCACTTGGTGGATGTGATATTCATTTTTTTATCTGTTCATGTAGTTTCATGTTGTTTGGATCCTTATAAAGAGTGTGTTTTAAAGAACTGAAAATGATTTATAAATCATAAGCAATAGCATAGGATGAATCCACTTTCAATTGTTTTTGTTTTGCATGCTTGTTCTTTCTGAAATCGAACATGTTCTAATTGGGATTGTACTGTATAATTGAATTAAATTATATTTGTAGTGGGCATGGAACTGATTAGTGAAATGATAGCTATGTAATTTAATTACTCGGGGCTGACAAATTGGTATTTATTGCCTCAGCTTAATTTGCCTTATTTGGATGGGTTCTCAATAGTTTGGCTTATGTTGAAGTTGATATAATCGATTTATTTAGTCAGAAGGTTCATGTCATTAAAGTTAAGCATATTAGTTGCGCAAAGCTCTTTGTACTTGTATATAATAGGAAGGTTTATTTGATAGATATTTGCATTATATGCCTATGGCCTTCTAAAAAATTATGGGATTGATGATTCAGAAATGGTCGAGTGCATGAAGTCAGTTGCAAAACTTGACGTTGAGCTGACTGTTGAGGAAAGGAACCTCCTCTCCGTGGGATATAAGAATGTTATTGGTGCTCGGAGAGCTTCTTGGCGCATTATGTCTTCCATTGAGCAGAAGGAAGAATCTAAGGGAAATGAGAACAATGTTAAACTGATCAAGGGTTACCGCCAGAAGGTAGAGGAGGAGCTCTCTAAGATTTGCAGTGATATCCTGACCATCATAGACAAGCACCTGATTCCCTCTTCCACCACCGGCGAAGCCACAGTTTTCTATTACAAGATGTGAGTTATTTTGTCAATTTAATATTTTATGTACTGTTCAATCCATGCCTCTGAATTACTTTTTCTTCATCTTTTTTTTTTCATCATATATGAAATATTTATTTTCTATATGCGTTGAACATATTCCAAAAGTTACCCAGAAGGAGAATAATTGTGCTCGGAAAGATGATTTTCCACTTTTCCAGCATATTGTACCACTAGTGGTGCACATGAAAGGAAGCATGGCACACATCCTTTTCTGATTTACCCCACCTTAAAGATTAGTCAGAGATGTGACTTCAGGAACCATGTGTGGACCGTTTTTCAAACACACACACGCGTTACGCGTACACGTTAAAGTAAACATAAACTTTATTGATCATATATATTTGTATGTATATCAGTATATGCCAACAAACTGTGCATGTATCTGTAATCTTACGGTATTTTAGACTTTTAGGAAATAGTATATTTCCCATCTAAATGTGTTATGACTTGCACAAATTCAGGAAAGGTGACTACTATCGATACCTTGCTGAGTTTAAGACTGATCAGGACAGGAAAGAGGCTGCTGAGCAATCATTGAAGGGCTATGAGGCATGTTTTCTTTACAACCCCCTTGTAACGCACAGCGTGTGTATAATTTTTATAATGCTCTATTCATATTTCACACTGTTACATGACAGTCTGCTTCTGGCATTGCAAACACGGATCTTCCTTCAACCCACCCGATTCGCCTTGGGCTTGCTCTCAACTTCTCTGTCTTCTACTATGAGATAATGAATTCTCCTGAAAGGTACAACTCTTGCAGTCTATGCAATGATCCTATTCATTACTGCAGTTCTTGATTTGACAATATAAATTTGCCACCAAAATATACTCCCAGGGCCTGCCATTTGGCCAAACAAGCATTTGATGAGGCAATTGCAGAGTTGGACACCTTGAGTGAGGAATCGTACAAGGACAGCACCCTGATCATGCAGCTTTTGAGAGACAACCTTACTCTCTGGACCTCTGATTTGCCTGAAGACGGAGGTAATGTATAACTTAAAAGTCAAACTTTAATTACACCATAAAACAATTTACAATGAGATCCAAGTGAAAAGAACAATATACTCGAGTTGTAGGTCTTGTGATCTCTTGGTCACTTGTAGAAAGAAAAAAGAAAAGTAGATTTCACATAGTATAGTACTTTGAATTGAAAAATCGTGATTTTGAAATTCGAGATCTCTAGTATGAAATCGTTCTCCTCTTCAGGTAAATAACAAGAGGAAAGGAAAAGTAGATTTCGCATAGTATAGTACTCCATCCGTCCCAAAATAAGTGTCCGGTTTCTATTTTGAGAAAAACTAAGAAAAAGTTGATTACTGTTGTATATTTACTCTTTTATTCTCATGCAAATGTTTTGTAACAAATTTAAGGGATACTAACTTCTAATTATAGGGACACTATTGCTAACTCATAACTTTCTAAAAAGAAAACAAAACACTTATTTTGGGGCAAAACTGTAAGTGAAAGAGGACACTTATTTTGGGACGGATGGAGTACTTTGAATGGAAAAATCGTAGTTTTGATTGGCTCAATTGCAGGTGATGAGAACTTCAAAGGTGAGGAGCCTAAATCTGCAACAGCCGAATCTGCATCCGCTGCTGCAGCGGCAGACGTAAGTGCTGACAAATTAGTTCTGAACCCGCTAACACCTGAAATTCAATTAACATTTGTCATAAATTAAAATTCATATAAACATTAATAAATCTCATAACATTGTACATACGCTACATAGTTAAAAGCTCGCGAGTCTCAAAAAGCTCTGCTTGAGCTCGGCTTGTTTGTTAAACAAATTTAAATCATAGCTCGAGTTCAGCTTGCGCCTAATATTTAGTGAGGCTGAGCGTCTCATCAAAGACATGGCAAGTCGGGTTTGGACTAATTCTTTTTCAACCAAATCTTGATCCGAAACCCCAACATTTGATTTCAATCTTATGTTTTTGTTTGCTGAATTTAGATCTCAATTATTATTTTTTGCAGAAATGAGCATATTTGCAGGACATGGCAATTGGATAGCATCTACTTTGCAAGAGTGGGCAACTATTTTCTCTTCTCTTTTTAAAGCTTATATTGCAAAAGAGGATTGGACAGAACAATGTTTTAAACATTTCAGAAAGCAATTCCTCTTTCTGGATACTACCATAGCCCAAGAGTTAAAATTTGTATCCGTTTGGTCTGCCTTGATTTTGTTTTCCTTTATGTTATTTTATTTTATTTTATCTATTTTGGCACTTTATTTAATCATATGCTCTTATGAAAAATTGTTGATTTAGATACAATGACTCCAGTTACTTGCTGTAGTTTTGCATCTCATGTTATGTAGGTTCTTACCGGGCCTGTTATGCATTTCTCATAGTTTCATGTGAATTTAACTTTTCACCAACTATGTTATTTGCAAAGTATAATTTTTTTTTGACTTAAACATATTTCATAATTATCAATAATACGAAGTAATTATATGTTGCAAAATAGAATTGGAGGCCGTTGGATTAAAAAAAAATATATGGAGGCAGTTAACGATCGTTTAATTTATCTTTTAACTTAATTGAAATAAAAACAACTTACTTTTCTTAGATTCAAAAACTCAATTTTATGGAAAGTATGAATATATGATATTCTGTGGGGTTCACAAATTTCCATCATTTCAAATATAGAAAATTGAAATAATATGAACTTGTTATTTCAATTCTTTAAAGTTAGGAAATATAATATGTTTTTCAGAGAAAAGACTCTAAGCCAATAAATCATGGCTAATTAGGTGATGTCACATCAACGACAACGAGTTACACCCATACCGCCCCAATGAATTTTTCTGCGCGGAGCACTCCGCCCGGATTCATTTGTTTGTATCTTGGTTGAGAGTCTCAACCAAAGTATATTGTCTAAGATTCTTGATACTCATTTTTTTTAATTACAAATATGTCAGTCTAAAAAAAAGACTAAACAAACGCAATAATCATAAATTTAAAATATTCAACATGTCTCAAATTTCCGAGAATCTAATTAAAATTTTATACGTATTTTATGCATAATTTTCTTTTAATTCTAAATGAATCAGGTATAGAGCACAATTTTTCAAAAAAACAAAAACAAAAAGCATAACACACAATTGATTTTGAAATTAAATTTTATTTTGAGTGATTCATGTCGACCTTACAGAAAAAATAGTTCCATAGTTTATATAAAACATTTCATCTATGTTGTTCTCAATAATGAAGTGAATAATGTTTACAAAATCTTTACATTGTACATATAGATTCTTTTTTTTTTTTTATAGGCAAGCGGTACATTTTCATTAATCCTGAAGGAGAAAAAGTACATGAATAACGAGTAAAAACAGGAAACTAAAACGAATACTCCCCCAACTTAGTTAAAAACTAAGGATGGATTTGAGCACCAAACATCGAAGTTGTAGGACCTGGGAAGAGAGTTTATGACCAATGATAAAAGGGCATAATTGAAGCTTCGGATCTTAGCAAACGTATCGAAGGCTGATTCGGAAGTATTATTTTTTGCCTAGAATCTATAAAAGAAGTTTATATGTTCTCATCTTTAAGAATCTATAATTGAACCCAAAAAAATTGATAGGATCTAGGCAAAAAAGAAGTTTATACAGTTATTTCATATCTATTCTCTGTATTTGAGGAGAAAAAAATTGTCGTTGCAAAATAAGTCGTTCGTAGTATTGATAATTCTGGAAGTGTAATATATAATTTGTTTTCTATAAATATAATTCTGGATATGTAATACATAATTTTTTCCACATGTAGAAGAAGTGCAATCTAATTTAGTTCCCACCCATATCTTAAACTATCATTATCATAATTCTAATCAAAATGGGAAGTATCTTTAAAACAGTTGTTCATGCAATAGATAATGTTTAACCAACACATTTCTTGTTGGCTTTTGACATCAATTGTGTATGTGAAAATTTCACTTGTCAATACTCATTTTTATTAAACTAATAAGCGAAAAATGTTCATTTGCTTCCAAATTTGTACAAAATGTAGCAATTGTGTCATTGTGTGACAGATTATAATTTATATTTTTTAATACAACAATAAGATTAGAGAGATAACAATCTATCATATATATTATTGCTCTCATCTTATTAAATATTAGAGTGGACCGTTCAATTTAAAAGACAAGCAATACATATAATGTTTGTTTGGATTTTCTACTTGGCTCATATAGACATAAAAATCAAAAGATGTTTGATTGTTAGAACTGGTTTTGGCTCATTTCAACCAATTATGTTTCACAAGAGATCTGACATTAGATTCTTTTACATGAGGTGGAAAACTCAACTCATGCACAACTCTTGTAGTTTATGTGGAGGTACCCCTAGTGTTGGTATGGCTAATAATTTAAATACCAACTCATATTAATTCTCCAATTGAAATGTATTACAGCAATGTAGAGAACAAAGAACATTGTGCAATTGAAATTTGTTTTTGATTCTACTAAATTGTAAATAAACAAAGTAGGTTGAACATGATCCCAACTTATAACTTGGTCAACCATCATTATACTCGTTGGTCTAATGTAATAAGATATTTCAATTTTATTTTTAATATGCCATAATCTAATAACAATTTAGTAAATTTATAATCTAATATATATATATTAAAGAGAAGTCCCTACCTAATTGCATGACAAGTGTCCATCCAATTTTTCAATTACCTATGTAATTGAATGACATGTGTCAATTTAAACTTCTCAATTTTGTGACATGTGTTAATTCCAAGTAATTAATTAATTATGAAAATAAAATATTATTATAATGCTAAATAGGAAGAGATTTAATTTTTAAATAAGTTTGTTATTGTTTTTAATTAATAG
>JAYMTF010004011.1:0-14006 GCA_036897485.1 Pelargonium nanum | reverse complement strand
TCTATAGACGTTCAAGTAGACCCTATGTAGACATACCAAACAAGGCCTTAATCTCTACGTACATTTTACCTCTTTCCTACTAACTCTGCCTTTATAAACATTGACAGTAAACAACTCATACAAGCCTCAAAACAACTGGAAGCTATTGGAAGTTGTTCCAATCAGAACTGTTGATTGGGAAACATTAATACCAAATTGTTAATTGGGATCCAAGGAGAGAAGTGAAGGAATTGAATGAAAGTTGAAACAGAGACATGTTCTCTTGCCCAGGGGAGACACATGGTACCTTTGTTTACTACTTTACTTGCCTCTCCTCTCCTCATTAATGCACAAATTACCTTAATTAACTCTTCAGGTAAAACAAAAGCTAAAATATCCGGATAAAACCAGAACCTCTTATATTCTAGGAGGTAACAGTTTCTGCTGAATCCTTTAAAATGACTTAAGGATGAAACCCAGTAACAGTGACAATGTCCGAGTTTCATCATATACACGCGTGCAAGTAACTCGATTCAACTGCTTAAATTACTCAAATCCTTAACTATTGTCATTCCTTAAAGTCGTGACTAGTCATCCCCTTTTGCATGCAAATATAAGTCCCTTTATATGCTACAAGTTTAGCACAAAATATGGTTTTATATTTGCTTCCTTTCCCACTGGATTCATCAACATATACGAGTTTTGTTCACGTTTCACACAGTGTTTTCATGCTAGCCAAAGACACTCTGCTATCCCTATTTCATTCTTGAAACATCTTAACTATCGGTTTAGCATCAACCGAATAATAGTAATACTCTAAACAAAACCAAGCAATGAAAGATAGTTGCAAGTTCCAACTTGCAAACAAATCTTAACAATGTAGCATAAATTTTACACATTAAATAAACAGCTGTACTACCAATTTTTCAAAACCAAAGAGCTCATACATGACGCAACTTAAAAAAGTTGCGTGCATAAGACAACTTGTTGCATCTACATCGTGCTCATGAGCGAGCAAGCTTGTAAAAGACAGAAACCAATATAAAAAGATTACCAAGCATTCCACACACTGTCATCACTAGGAGTAAATTTGAAGCACATTGATAAAAAATCAATTAAATTCCATTTACCGAAACATTACAAATGTAAATCAAGCTCAAACAATATGGATCATATACGAAATATAAATCACTATAAAACTTTATATCAGCCAAAAAGCTCCTATTCTTTTTATTTACAAATAGGCAGAGACATCACCTTGGGAGAGAGTTTTGGTGAACCAACCTCAGTCGCCGAGCCAAAGCATCCAATTCAGCAATTCTTTGCTCCCGCCACCGCCTTTCGAATTCAGAAGCAGCCGCGCCATGATCCCGATGAAGAAGACCCTGTTGCACCAACCTAACCCTAAACTCTTTGAGGCACTGATCAAACACATTCAAAACGGCCGTTGCCGCCACCTCGCCAATGCCTCCACCACCACCATCGACATAAGGCAATGGCAAGCACAATTCTTCATCTTTCCCGCCAAAATCAATATTCACATTTTCGTTATCGTCATCGTCCAGATTCTGATTTGAAATAGAACCTACCAGAGGCAATGTTGGCGAGAAGCTAACCTTGACTCCGACCAAATTACAGCCATCAACCTTCTTCCCAAACGGCGACGTAGCGGCGTGCTCGGGGCTCCAGAGCTTCCGGCAGAGCTCGTACAGCGCCCGATCGTGCGGAGACAGCAGCGACGGGTCGATCCCTCGCTCGAGCCGCGAGGAGATGACGCGAAACTTCTTCCGCAAGCGACGCAGCTTCTCGGAGAGCTGGGATTTGGTGTAGGGCTGCGACATGGAGCCGGAGAATCGGGCGTAGAAAATGTGGAGGTCTCTGGGGAAGAGGAGGCGGTCGGCGGAGCAATCGAGAAGGCCCTGGAGGAAGCGAATCTCGTCGGGCTCGGTCCAAATTCGGTGGAACTTGAAGGGGGGAGGGGTGGAGAAATCGCCGCCGTGGTCGCCGGAGTCGTCGGCGGCGGTGGATTCGGGGTTGGAGTGGGGGAGTTTACGTTTGACGGGTAATTTGGAAGCGGAGGAGGGCTTAATAGGAAGGGTTGGGGTTGAGTCCATTGATATTGGTATTGGTGAGGTTGTTGGGTTAGGGCTCGTCGTCAAGGAAGGAGCCGTGACTGTACGTACAGTAAAATGGGTTGGTTTGGTTTGGTTAATTCAGAGGTTAGGGTTAAGTCTTGTTTGGACATGCGGATATCTCTATCCTTAACCGTGATATATGATCTTAAAACGCTGCACGCATTGTCGTTTGAAATTGGCTTATTGAACGCAAAACATATTACCCATTCCTTCAAAAAAAAAAAAAAAAACATATTACCTATTAGTGTATATGTATATAAGCTGTAGAGTAGGGCTAATTCAGTTATTTTACTTCTTTCATTGCTCTGTTTATAAAGTTTTGGACATGCTCTCTTGAATACAATACATCATAATCTTATTTGAATTTTATCTTAAACTAACATGGTATCAGAGCCTTTATTGATCATAATGCTATCAGTAGCTCGAGACTGAAGTTTTCCCAAACGAGTTTCTTCAGAGAGTAGGTCCCCAATGGCAGTCTCTATCTTAGGAAAAAGATTATGATGTATTGTATTCAAGAGAGCACGTTACAAAGGCTCTATAAAAAGAGCAATGAAAGAAGTAAAATGACTGGATTAGCCATACTCTACAACTACATATACATATACAAGTGTTATTATATCAACAATAAGATCACTTACTCCAATATCAGATAAGACGGGTCGAGTGAACTTCTTAAATCACAGATAAAAGAACATACTCGGCATAACTTGAATGAGTATGCCGAGCAAAGGACTCAGGTAAAGCCAAACATGACTGATAGCAACTGAAACTCCAAGATAGTTACACATATTAACTCACTAAATAATGAAACTCGGGCCGAACATATGAGCTCGGCAGTGAAATACGAGTGCGCCATATAACGACAAATGTGAAATAACAACGATTAAGGTGAGCACACATTTGCTGTAAATATGCAAATATATTGAGACTAGTTGGAAGTACATCTCCAGGAAAGAAGAATATATGGAAACAACTCTGATTCTCCATTTCTGGAGAGGTTAAAGGAGCTTCTCTAAAAATGGCTCCATAACAAGGTGTTTTGTTGTCAAGACCATTGCTAAGAGCTATTGAGTATCTGCATAACCTTCAATATAAGTTCCCACATGGAAGTCAAACAAATGCAAATAAAACTACCATTATTGAAAAAGATGTTAAAAAAATCCAATCATCTTTTGCTTGCCAAAACTGCATAATCACCTTAAGATTACAAGGTCAAATAATTTAGGAATCTTAATTTGACAAGTACACCCAAGTTATTCCTGTTACGAAAATAGCAATTACATGCACAACAGTTCAAGTTAAAATAGAATTGGTCGATTCTCAAATCTGTACATTCTTGCCATAAGAGAGGATCGGCACTAAAATTCCTAAGGAATGATTCAAGAGCTTAATGTACCAATCAAAACGGATAACAGCAGACAAGGATGGAAAAATAGGGAAGTGCATGGCTATAATATAGCTTGGTGGCTATGGTTGTAGAAGAAACAAAAACTAGCTACCAAGCACCAGATACAAAAGTGCCAAGAATGAGTTTAATGCAACCCGAGACAAATGTAATGTAATTCTTCAAGCCTTCGTGAGGGTGTGTGCAACTCCTTGTAGTAATCATCTCTGAATGATTAGCGGCCAAAATGCTGATAAACTGTTCTAGTTGTGAAGATGAGTATCGTATTTGGTATCACAGAGTGATCGTTCCAATGAAAATGGAGAAATTAGAGAACACTATGTTGAAGTCTATTTTGAGACCAAAGCAGATGATTGGAGGAAAGCTAGGCGATTTTTGGTAAGAGTTAGTTTCTCTTCTACTTCTGCTGCCTTCTCTCTAACACCACGCACAACATCTTCGGGAGCTTTCTCTACAAACTGCAAGAGAGACAAATTCAGATTTTTCAGACATGCAATCGCCCACATGGATCAACCACCATTGCATATGTTGTATAGTGAACAAGAAAAGAAACGGCATCAATGAATTAACAACCCATCACAATGATAGGCCAGAGAATATTCTTTAGTTCAAGTGAGATCCAAAGTTTTAGAATGCACATAACAAGCAGTCCACCTTTCAAGAAAACAAAAAAAAATACAAACTTACGTTCACAGCCCATTTTCATGGGACGGTGTCATGCTCTTTTGAATGATTTATGACAAATAATTAGTAACTCGACTAAAATGAAATGACTGTCCAAGCTTAATTGATTTCTGTAGCCGTGAAGCAATCGGACAGTCACATTATTCGTCATTTATAAAAATCATAGGACACGATCAGGTAAAAAATTTAGTTTACTTAATGGATAATTAGAAATGGAAAACAATGTAAGCATGTGCATGTATAGAATGTAAAATGTACGAGTAAACAAAGTTCATACTTTTGGAGAGCTGAGGCGAGCTACAAGTCCATCATACTCTGTTTGCATCTTTGAAAGGCGTTTAGAAAGGCGTTGGACTTCAGTAGAGATATCAACCATGTCTGCAAGAGGAAGATATGCCTCTAGCCCTTCACTAGCAACAAGGTGCACAGACTGATTTGCATCAACTGTGATGCCAGGGCATTCATCCACCAGAAATAAATAAATAAGCAACATCACAAAATAATAGAACACACAATAATTATCCAAAACCCTTCCCCAAAAAGAAACATAATATACAACTAAACATGCCTGGTGGAGACTCCGCAAAGTGAACGTTCTGTAAATCTAGCCTGGAAAGAAGAGCTAAAACCTCCTTCTCATTCTGCATCAAGCAAATTATCTATTGTCAATTTTCAAAATATATGCTCAGAATGCTCCCATGACATCATAAAGGCATGCAAAAATAGAAGTCTGTGCCATCTGCCTACTAAATGTTTTAGATTGGACTGTAAGCATGACTTGACATGCAAAAGATTGTTGAAAACGGGGGCTTGATTTACATAAATACAGAATTTGAAATGAATAATAACATATCTAAGGTAATATTATACTATTTTCAAATGCTATGGTCATTTTTTTTACAGGAATTAATTATTGGGTGAAGCTACTGACAGATTGACTCAAAGTACTACTTGCTTCGGTTCTACCATCCTAGCCATATTTTAAGTACAGGGCCATACATTGCATGCTTAAATGAAAAATATCAAGGATTGGACAAAACATGCCACAATCAAGTTTCTTGTACAGCGGAACCACTGACATTATCCACCCTATAAACACGGCCCATAAAAATCATGTAGTAACTAGACACTTATTTGAGTTAATTGACGTCTGGATTTTGTATGTGAAGTCTTCTAGATTTTCATAGTACACAAATACAACAATCATATTCCTCTGCGCACCTTGAAACGTATCAATATTTTTGAACCATGATTGACGATAACAGAATCAGACATTTCCCTTGCACGAATAACAACCAGTATTTCAATAGGTTTCAACTAGTATAGCTGCCAGCTGAAAACCACTCAGCCCTATTTGACACTCAGAAGTACACCAGCAGTTAGATAACACTACAAATGGAATGCAACTTGTTGCAATTTTATTTTCTAGATGGATAATGTGAGCAGTCTCAAAGGTATAATTGGTATTCAGGCTCATAGGATGGCCAAATCTAAGCAGATAACTTCATACCAAGCCAGATCCGAATGTAGGATAGAATTTAATGCTTATTGGAGGTTTTAAGTTGAATGTAAGAAGTGAATGCATAATTTTGTAGAGCACCAAGCAAAACAAAGGTTGAAGGGGAGCATGTTTGGAAAATTCAGTTAAAATTGTAAACGTACAAACATACTCATTGATCATTCATATCCACAAGATACAAGACTAAAAATGTGGACTGTACATACAGAGATGTATTGAACAACTTCTTCACTTGCAACGATAGATGCAGATATACGCTTTGCTGGCTCAACAGAATATTCTGCTCGAGCATTTCGGATCGCTTTAGTCTGTATAAATGAAGAGTAAGATATTAATGATTAATTTATTTTCAGCAAAATAAAGGAGCCAAACATTTTACAAACTAGCATATTAAGTGTTCGTAAACAAGTAATTACTCACCAAAGCTTGTAAATTTTCAAATTTTTTAATTGAATTGCCAAGCCTGGGAAGTGAAGTCTCTGGCCACGAAGATACCATAAGAGCTTCTTTCCTATTGGGGAGTGCCTGTGCGTTAGAAGTCACATAATGCAGTCATTTGATCAAAGGCCAAACGAATATATTTTACTGCTATTTAGTTGACGAATTTAATGGTAGCTCTCCAAAACAATGTATAGACAAAAGAACAAATTATAGTAGCAACAAATAAATTACTACTTGCCAGATTCAACACAGTGCTGAAATACTATAAGCCAATACCTGCCACAGTTCCTCAGTCACAAATGGCATGAATGGATGCAGCAATTTCAGTATGTTTTCAAAGACATGCAGAAGAACTGCCTGTGAAACTGAAGCAACAGAGTGATCTCCTGACTGATAAAGGCGAGCTTTACTAGCTTCAATATACCTGCCAAAATTTGGAAAGTATTCACCAATAGGGAGGGTGAGTTTTAGGAAATTCTAAGAAAACACTGTAATTGCATGAGTTTTCAGAGCAGTTACATTACAAACTTAACTCAAGAAGCAAAAACTTCATCAGTAGGTTGTACGTATACTCTAACATATCTCATTACTTTCCTAATACAATCAGGTCATTATAGTACTATGGTGGTCAGAAGCTGGATATGCAATGGATTGGCCCTTGATAGTATTAAGATATCTTTAATATTCCCAAAATGATGAGAGTAAAGCAGCATTAAGCTAGCTAAATGATCAACTTTTATCAACCAGTTTCTTTTTTCAAGTCTCAAATCTTTTGGATTTTCTATAAGTTGTATATAAATGATGCATTTCTACTAGCATGACAATTTTTTTGAGTGGGTTCTACTCTTGAGTTACATTGAGCTTAATGAACATTTTCCAGATATAAATACTTATATCGACCAGATTTCCAATACTGCAAGTGTAACTAAGATTCAAATATCATTCAACGAATTATGACACAATTTAGATCTGCATGTCTTCAAATAGAACTGTTAATTTTTACTCCAACCTAAAAGCCTAAACTGATAGGTGGAGTATATCAAGTGGTGACAGACTTCACATTGTTGTAATATGAGATTCTTTAACACCCCTCACGTGCAGCTGGATAACACAACGGACCTGTACATGGACCAAGAAGGGAGCTAAGGTAGACGGGTCGCTATGACCAACGCCAACAAAACCAATACCATATTAAATTTTACTCGACCCCAAAATCTTAAGATGATAGGTGGAGGAGAGCCCCACTAGTATATCAAGTGGCGACAAACTTTACATTCTTTCAATATGAGATTCCTCACCAAGAACTATGGCTCTTTTATTAGTTTCTTTGACCAGCAATTTGTTCGTTGCTGAAGAATGTTATATACAAGATAACAAGATGAACTTGTTAATTAAAATTACTCATAAATTTATTTGAACATACCAATCAGCAAAATCACCCCAGAAGAAATCATATATTTCTCTTCCGACATCTCCAAAGAAATACTTGTCATAGCTTGTAGTAACCGTGTCGATAAGCAAATGAAGTTTTGAGACCTGATTATAACAAAGCTGACGTGCAAGTTAAAAGACCATTTGGGAAACCAATGCAAAAAGTGTAATATAACAGTTGACTTACCACCCAACACTCTGGTAAAGGTAGAGTCAGTAGAAGCTCCTCTTTGTCAAACTGAAAAACGATTATTTGCTTTAGTTACCAAACTAAACATTGACTACAATAATGGTTGACAGGCTGAGTAAATGCAATTACTTCTTTTTTTAAGTTTGCATTCATAACTCTTATCTTTTTTTGAACTAGCAATATTCAAACCTAGGACACACAAAAAAAAACACTCCTTTACAAATGAGTTCTGTTTGCAGTCTGATGCTCGTTCACTATGCAGACATTTCATTCTTAAGATAGAATATCATTTTTATGGAGAAGATGTTGTGTATTAACATGGATGAAAGTTCTAAGTATTTGAGTGGTCTATGTTCTAAAGTCCCGAATGGGCAAAGCTGATTAAACATGAGACGCAGCATGATATTTCAATTCAGTGAGGTCATGCTAGATCTTAATATGAAGGTTTGACTTGCTTAAAGATAAAATTGTAGTATTGTAATTGCTTGGCTTGAAACTTTGTACCCAAGAAACATGTAAACATAGATAGAGTGGAAAGCTTAGTAATTAGTATTACTTTTGCTAATTCACAATTATCGCTTCTTTCTGCAGCAATAAAGCATATGCAATATTTTATGTTTTAAGCAGAAAGAAACTTCACTCTGTATGACAGAAAGGATAACTAAGTATCAATTGAAAAAATACGAACGGAATTAAGGATTAAGGACAATATATGTTGCAAATAAACTACTTGATCAAATTTTCTCTATACAAGTAAACTTGGTAGAGGATAAAATATCGAAAAACTACAACCAAGTTTCATAGAGAGTTTGAGGCAGAGGCAGAATTAAGAAAGATGTAAGATCTCTGCATCAAGCCTTTTCATTTTACAAGAATACAACTCCCATCTTTTTTAGATAAAGAACTGTTCATAATAGCAGGACGGCATAGAGGTTTGGAACACAAGTGATCTAACCTCACTTCATCAACCTGAGAAACAAAAGTAAACATACCTTGTAAGCCAGTATAGCTTCCCAAGCAGATACATCACTCTGACTAGGCAAATTCTGCAACACAAACTTGCCAGCATTCCAAAGTTTGTTAGTGAAGGCCTTGTTGGAGGCCAACCTCTCAGTGGATAAATTGAGATCCTGGAAGAAAACAATGTGTGAAATTAGTATAAAACGCAACATCTAGCACAGCTAAAACCACTGATGAAAACAGCCCGCCTACTACAAGTACAAGTAGCCTCACAATATTCAAATGTTGAAAGATTTAAACACAAGACAACCTGACCAGCAGTTCCTAGAGCAACCGAGAATCGTAACGCATCTGTGCCAAACTCCTTGATTGTATCAAGAGGATCTATTACATTTCCCAATGTTTTAGACATTTTCCGCCCCTGAAACAATTAGTAGATAATATAATTTGCGGGAAGACATTTCATGCTTGTGGAATAAGAGTTAAGTAACTGAAACACACACATAACAGAGAAGGGAGACAATAGTTGTTATTAAATAATATGAAATAGAAATAAATAGAATTCGGTGACTTCTTATCCAAAACTATTAGAGAATGTTACCGGAAATCACATAAAAACATAAAGATAGACACAAACATCAAGATGTAAACATGAGTTACAAACAATAACTTTCATAAACACTTAGAGATTGTAACAACACAAAATGAGACAAGGAAAAAATGCCAATTGAGTTACATCTATAAGTATAAATACGCATAGTCAGGTAATATAAGAAGCCCAGAAAGATAAAAGCAACCTCCGAACAGATAACCTCAAACTGCTTAGTTCATTACACAAGAGTGCTGCTCAATACAATCTAGAAAAACCATAGCAACTCTACCAATACATTTTACTCACCTGTGAGTCACGAATGAGTCCGTGAAGATAAATATTTGAAAATGGAGCAGTCCCTGTGAACTCAATTCCCATCATGACCATCCTTGCTACCCAAAAGAACAATATATCATGCCTGTCTAAACAGAAAGTAGATTACCAAACTAAGTAATAAGAAGAAGGATTAATATTATTAAAAAAAATGAAATCACGCAGTGCTCACAGCAACCATTCACATTAGAAGCTAAATCTCCCTTTGTATGGACATTTACATGTCCAATCCTATCTGAAATACTAGAATAAATTGATATAACTTGCAGGTATTATTTACTGTATATGTATTTCAATAACATAAACACATGACATGATTTAGAAGGAGAAGCACATACCCAGTTTCAAGCATTGTTGTTGGATAAAAGTGTTTGTAGTCCTCTGCTGACACATTTGGCCATCCAAGTGTACTGAAAGGCCACAGTGCACTGAAGAGAAAAGTGACTAAGATAACTTTAGTAGCTCATTTAAAATTCATTGTAGAAGTTTAATTTATGGCAACAGAGAGCAAGTATTTGTGGGTAAACCCCCATACAAAATGTGTATCAAAGCCTTGCATATAGTCATAGAGGAACAACTCTTTAAGTGAACTACGAGCTAAGGAACCTCAGATCTCCAAGTCACATTCCAAAATTATGTAACTTGGAGAAATTAGAATCACATTAATATTTCTATTACTCGTTCTTATTGCAACCTCTCCTCAAAATATAGAACAAAGACTTCTCTTTCAACAAAAAGGTTTGGGAACTTTGGATCATACAAAACTTCAACAATTAGGAAGTTCAACCATAGTCCAGGTGAATTTCCAGAATCTCAGCAGGAATACAATTATTATTATTATTGTTCATTTTCTTTTTTCTTTCTTTTTGAGGGTTTGAGAAAAGCACAGTTTTGGTAATTCATTTTGGTTTAAGAACAGATGTATAGAAACTTGTACCATTCATAGCAGACAACTCAAAGTATTACCGCAGAGATCAAAACCAGAGGTTTTCTTAAAATATAAGCATCCATTTTCGGAATAGCTACTCATTACTTTTTAACAATTTTCATCAATTAATGGTAACTTAAATTTGATCAAAATTTTCAAGCTATCAGACCTTTAGAAAAAAATTCAAACTCAACGTACAACGTACTTCTATTATTGGTCTGATATTTTAGAAATTACAGGTAAATATTAATTGTGGAGTATGTTCAACAGAATTCGTATGAGTCTAGAGACCAGTATCATTAATGCATTTAGTATATGAAGAACAGGAATGACAAAATAGTTTGAACTCTATGCCCATAAAACAGCGTTCCTGATTTCATGGTCACCTAAATCAATCGGGCGACTAGTTAAGGAAAAAGATTCCGCTTGCAAGGGACTAAAGCTCATATCATATAAGAAAACATTGGCAATCTTACAGTGAGATTATTATATTAAATATTCCAATGAAAACCTGTTTCTAAATGTAAGCCAAATCCAGGAGGAAATTTACACTCACAACCTAAAAACTTCTCCTAATCATTATGTAAACTCGTATAGTAATACATTTAGAATCTTCAAGTAAATGAGTTAGTGAGTATCATCAACAAACCTTGAAAACCAAGTGTCAAGAACATCTGGATCCTGGTATATTTCTACATTCTTTCCATACTTCTTATGAGCTTTCTCAAGAGCTTCATCAGCACTCCTAGCAACTATATATTCTTCTTCACAGTCTTTCCCCACAATGTACCAAACAGGAATGCGATGTCCCCACCATAGTTGTCTGCTAATACACCAATCCTTAATGTTTGATAGCCAGTGATTATAAATCTGTCAGGAATGTAAAGCATAAGCATGGCAAACATCTGATGTAAGATGTCAGTAGAAGCAACTATAGATGAAATCTTGATGAAGCCCATTTCATTAGAGATCCAGATTGCATATGTTCGTAAGTTGAAAAATCCAATCAAATGTGTAGCTGAATAATATCTGAGAGAGGCTATGGTCAAATGCTGAAGCAATGCCAAACACAAGTGCTGATTATACATTCAAATCTTGAAACTAAGTAGAGAAAAGCACCATACTTAATTGACATACCTTCTCAAATCTTTCAGGTATAATCTTCACTTCTCCTTCTTTAACAGCACGAAGGGCCTTCTCAGCCAGGGGCTCCATAGTTACAAACCACTGCTTACTAATTAGTGGCTCTATGATCTAATAACATGCAATAAAAATATTGAAATGAAACAATATCAGAACAAATTCCCGAGGAAGAGGTATCCATTCTCTTCTATATTCTAAAATATTCAAGAGTATGAGTTAAAAAACATTAACAAACCTCTCCACCACGCTGTGACCTTGGAACTCTCAAAGTGTGGGGTTCCTTTTTTACAGCTAAGCCTGTCTCTTCAAGATCTGACCATAATTTTTTCCGTGCCTCAAACCGATCAAGGCCACTAGCATTGCAAACGCATTCCTATTTGTTAGGTCTAACCAGAATAGCAATTATTCGCAAGAATAAAGAACTAAAAACATAAATCAATCCATTGCTTTACCAGAACAGTCCAGCAACATCGTTAAGCGTCCCATCCTTGTTCATCACATTGAGGATTGGGAGACCCAGCTTTCTAGCAAGAAGATAATCATTATGATCATGTCCTGGACTAATCTTCAGCACACCAGTTCCAAAGTCTTTATCCACATACTACCACAACAGAAATATTTAGTGAACAAAGATGCCCAGAATAGCAACTGAACTTGAGGAATAAACAATTGTAGAAAAACAAATGAATGAGATATCAAGTATAACAAAATTTATGAAAATTGCCGACTTCAGCTATTTCGTTAGGCGTAAGAAGGGAATAAAAAATGAGATGGTGGTTTTTGAGCTGGCAGGGGAACCGAAAATCTAGGCATTGCACTTCCGAGCATTCTAATGGAGAAAAATAAGTTATCAAAGCCAATGACAACAGGATGACCTTACCCTATTGTTAAAATATGATATGATGAATATTTGAGTTTTTAGCTTCATGAAAAATAAACATTGCATGCTTCATAAGTCTTTAATGCTTACATGATGGATGTTTTACCTTGTCAGCAATAATGGGGACGTGGCGGCCATATGTCATGGGTACAATTGCCATCTTACCAATATACTTAGAATAACGATCATCCTGTGTAACAATAACCAACCACGGTATTATTATAAATCAGTTAAGTGAAACTTTCTCCAACCCTCGTGCTGCTGACCAAGAAATGGCCGAAAGTCAGAAACAAAAAAAAAAGGTTAATAGATAGTTTCTATGTGCAAAATTTGAAAAGGTATCCATCCTTTTAGTTTACCACAACTAAGCCATGAAATAAAAGACTTAACATCTTCAAAATGAAATAGGGAAAATTAAGACTCAAAGGATCATAATGGCTTTGAGCCCTGGATACAATAAAATCTACTTCAACTAGACAACTAAACAAAAACCACAAGGAAACATTAAATGATAAAAGCACTTAAGCAACTAATATCAAGCCTTTCCCTGTACATAAGAACACATACGTTCAAATTAGATGGAAAAGGATATAAAGTTAACTATATCTTGGTTGCATGCACTGAGGGTGGCATTCACAAAGTTTTGACCCTTGCACCAGCAGACAGATAGTTGAAGACCCCAAATATGGCAGCATATAAAAACAAGGAATAAAACTCAATTTGGTCCTTCACTTTTGCCTTTGGACCCAAACCGGTCCCTCAACTTTCATATTTGGACCCAAATTGATCCTTGCCATTAACACCATTAACTTTCCCATTGAAAATGATGACGTGACAAATTATAATATTGAAAAAAATTCAAATAATTGTTGACATGGCGACATCTACTTGTCAAAATAGGTGAAGTTAAGATTTTTGAACCAATCAATCCACAAGACACATGTGCCATAAATAATTTTTAAAGAAAAATAAATGCAATAGACTTCTCATTATTTGACACGTGGCATTTATCAATTATTTTAAATTTAAAAAGAAAAAAAATGTATCACCAATCATCTTGTCACATGGTGCTTAAGTATTATTTTTAAGGGTTAAAGTTACCATTGATCCTCCAACTATACACTCATATCACAATTGATCCTCCTACTATTTTTTAAATCATGAATGGTACTCCAACTATACACTCATATCCAAAAACACAATATTCCTTTCATTTTGTGAGAAAAATGTTAGTTGTTGTTAGTTTGAACAAATAAAAAACTTGTAGTGGTGATAAGAACACAAGTGTAGTCTGATTACTCAATTCAATCCAAAGTATAAATAGTACGCACAAATACATTAGTATGGAGAAAAATTGAGATTTTGCTATTGAGATTTCTATAA
>JAYMTF010004010.1:0-14009 GCA_036897485.1 Pelargonium nanum | reverse complement strand
GGTTTAGCTTTCGTTATTTGTCAGGTTTCCCATCTTTCTGTATTCATTATCTCTTTGAAGATTACCGTATTGGCAATTCTTTTCTCATTCTCGATCTCAGTCTCCTTACTATAAACTGAGTATTCTATTCTCTCTATCGAAGATTGCTAATTCGGCAAACCTTTTCTCTTCATATAATGTATTAGTTTGGATTAGTCAATAAAAGTGCATAATGTTCTCGTATACATATCCGTACAATTCCATGCTTGTACCAGTGGCCTAAGGCGCTTGTTTCTCTGGAGGTCTTCGGTTCGAGCCTCGGTTGTTACGCTTGCTGATAAAAAAAATGTGACGTCTGAGCGCCACGTCACCAGGTTTCTCAAAGTCACTTCGTCAACGAACTTCCAAGTCTCAAAGTCGTTGGCGACACCCCAAGATCGTACAACAATGATCCAAGGTCATCGTGTGTGCCCAACGACGATGGTCGCGCTCGCGGTCAACATTTTCGTACAAGGCCATCGCGCATGCTAAGCGACGATGGTCACATTCTAGGAAACAACAAATCCCAAGGCCATCCAATGCGCCAAACGCCGAACTTCGATTTTTTGGTCGGCCGGCCGTCTGGGTGACTTACCGGCTAGCTGACCGGCCGTCTGGGTGACTTACCGGCTAGCTGACCGGCCAACCGGATGACACTCATCGGTCACGCGCCCAAAGACAGTCAACCGGACGACAAGCATGCCCAAAGATCTTGTGAGAATGCTCAAGACCAAGGAATGCATCAACCACCAATACTTTCATTTTCGGTCGGTCGGCCGTCTGGGCGACCGACTGGCTAACTGATTGGCCAATCAGATGACACTCATCGGTCGCGCGCCCGAAGACATTCAAATCATGAGATTCATGACCAAAGAGCTCCAAGTCTTTAGAGTTTCAAGAAGGGTAAGTGAAGTGACCAAGAATAAGGGGATCGACCTTCGGAACCCTATCAAGTGACGAGGAACAAAGTTGGGGCAATGTGAATTCAATGTCAACACAGACCTCCGTCGAGACGGAGACGGTGGTCCGGGCTCGGTTTGGTGTTTTGGTCATTCTGAGGATTCCAAGGCTTGTATGAGGGTTTGAAGGATTTGGGGCTTTCACGAATGCATGTGAACGTTCTGAACATCAAACACACTCCGACCGACGCTCTTAGGATCTTGGGACGCTATCCCGCGCGGTAAAGGCTTCCTAGGACATTGTCACAAGACATTTAATATTTTCTAAAATTTCATTAGCTTCATTCTAGATTAGACTGAAGTAAATGTAATGTTTCAAATGTCACCTCATATTTATAATGTTTGAAATAACTTCATATAAATGAGTTGTAAACAGTACATAAGGTACGTAACTATAGTCATAATTTATTAATACCAACACTATCACACCTAAATAATAATTCACACCCACTATGTAACGTATACGTATGCATAAAATTAGTTATAGTTGCGAAAGCTCCAATATCACGTTAAGAGATTTAGAGAACCCCACCTATTGGATGGATGAAATTAATTAATTTGATTTGTTAATTAAATTTTTTATTTATTTTGTCCTTTTTTATAATATGGACAGGAGTCATTAATAATCGTAGACAAAAGAATTTAATTTGGTTAATATGGACAATCTCAAGTCAATTCTAAGAGATAACGAAATTATGAATATTTTTTGCTCACCGAATCTAAATTATTCAACTTAGTAATATCCAAGAAAGTGATCCGTGCAATACAAGTAAAGTCACACGGACTTTGTTTGCTATATTGAGCCAACGGTATAAACTGGAAGAGGAGTTATATTCTCAATTTTCTTTTATTTGGCGAGATAATACCTTTTTTTTACCTTGAACTATCAACTTTCAGTATTGAGTAAAAATAGGAATTACGTAGTAAAATTAGGAAACACGACAATTTGAAAATATCCAAACTAACCACCTGACAAAGAAATAAGCTAAGTAAAACATGGAAATTTCCATGACCTCCACGAAAGGATTTTGACTGTAGAGTAAAAATTAAAAGTGGTTGGAGGTTACCCAGATCCATAAGCCGGGGGCACTAGGCAAGTCCTCCCCCTAAGCCTGTCCAACCAATGCCGAACTATACCGGACTTTCTCCTCCAACTGAATCAGATCGTTAAAACTGAGACGACTCCGCAACCTGATTCTACCACGGAAGCTGTCCAACAATCCCCTCACTCTTTGCGAACCTGAGCCCCCAGGTCCGCATCTAGCCCATTTTTTGGCCCATCAACCAGTCGGCCATCACCCTCCATCCCGATACCCCGCTTCCTCTTGAAAATCGCCACGGCCCTCTGTTTCGTCTCCTTAGCATCTTGGAGAGCAGGTGAAACAGGAGCCTCAACCACCTCCTCCACCGGATCCCATGGCTGATTCGCCCCAGACTAGATTCACTGAGCCCCGAGGCATGTCCTCCTTCCCTTGGGCGCCACTAAAAACGCCCCATATGCTCTTTCTATCCCCAAACCCGTGACCGCTTTTGCCTGAGCACACTCCTTCTCGATGTGCCCCAATCGCCTTCAGTAGTAGCAGAACGTGGGAAGCCGTTCGTACTGAAAGTAAATCACATGGTTGCCCGAGTGGGCAACCTCCATTCTGGCCTGCCATTCCGTGCAAATGAACCCCAACCTCCTTTAAAATTATGTGAATCAGACTCCACAAATTGTCCTACAACTCCTCCCAAATCCTTGCATACCCGCTCTGTCATGTATCCCATCGGGATACCCCTCGCCTGAACCCATATTGCCATCATGTTTAAATTCATCTCATATGGATTATCCCCCGCTTTCAGGCGTTCCAAGATTAACGCCTTCCCAATGTACGTCCAAGGGAACAAAAAATTTATAACATGTATTAGAGTGCTATATTTATATTTTTCGTTATAATTGTAATTTATCTTTCTTATGGAATTTATATATGATCATGTGTATGACTTTTACGCCTAGTCATGAAGGGTTCTTGCCCTAATGGTTCATCGTCGATTGGAACTCCGAGATAAGAGCACTGAGTATGGATATACGTAGACAAAAACAAGAATATGATATGTAAATAAAAAACAAGAATGAGTAGTTTTGACTTAAAAGTAGATCTATTTTGTGCTTGAGTTATGATGATAGTAACTCTTTTGGAAGTGATTATGATAAGGATTCTTCTGAAAAGGTTGAAGATGTACTTCGTGATGTGGATGAAAGTCTGCTTTTGAGAATAGATTAGTATATTCCTAATGATTTGGAGATCCGTTTTTCCGAGAGGAGGATCAAACTGTTAAATCGATTTTGACCTGGTTTTTTCCGTGTATGATGAGATATTTAAAAGATATTTTAAATTACCCTTTCCTCCCTTTGTTGCTAAGTTTTTTTTTTATCAGCAAGCGGTACCTTTATTAGAAATAGCCGTAGAGGCATTAAATAAAAGTACAAAGAAATCAAAGCTAAACCCAAAAATGGGTAAATAGGAGCTAAAGCTATCTAAAACAGAACCGAGATAGGGTCGCTTCGCCAAGAGACGAGAGAGAAGTCGGATAGTGAGGAACCGAGTAGACAAGGTAAGAGAGTAAAACTCAAACACTAAATGCGCAAAATCGTATCGCCAACAGCCAGGAAGACATCGTCAAAAATTAGGGAGTTACGAGCCAACCAAATCTACAACAGGACAAGTAAGCACAAACCAACCCATACCTTCCGAACCCGAGAACTACCATGAAGTAAGGAAGGCCAAGAGCAAAAAACATCATAGCAAAAGGCCTGGAGCACTGCTGAGCAAGACCACCAAGAAAAAACACCGTTCCACACCCGAGCCGACCAAGGGAAATGAAGCAGCAAGTGAGAGCACGATTCCGGAGCATTGTCACATAATTTACAGGTTGACGAAATGCTCGCTGGAATGATACCACGATCACGAAGGAACACAGCACAAGGTATGGTGTTCAAAGCCGCCAACCAAGCAAAACTTTAAATTTTCGGAGGGACTCCTACTTTCCAAATTTATTTCGAACACGCGAACCTGGTATGGGGAAGCCTCGAGTATAAAGAAGTGTAGACGGATTTGGAGGAGAACCTCCCCGACCTCACCCCTCGCCATTGCAGCCGGTCCGACGTGGAACTCCTTAAAAACACGTCGGAGAGCAACGCGTTCAGCTCCAACAGGCTCGTCGCCTCCCCCCCGCGCAGAAATCGACGAAGCCATAAGGACACCTCCGTGCAAGGCCGAACGGAGAGAATGGAATCAACCGAGTGAGCCTTAAGCTGCGAAAGAGAGAACAGTCTTGGGTAGCTGGTGGCCAGCGAGACATCGCCCAACCATACGTCAACCCAGAATTTTATGGCCCGACCATTACCCAACACCCACTGGAAGCCTCCGTGCCCGACCAGGTCCGAGAATCCCAGCACGAATTGAAGCTGGAACAAGTGATGAACCACTGGAGATGGATTAGTTGGACACAACTCCTGAAGGTTCCAAGAAGAAGTGCTCCAACCATATTTTGCACACAGTAGACGTTTCCAAAGATATGTCGGTTGAGTCGCAAAACGTCACCACCATTTCGCTAGTAGACTAATATTTGCAATATCCAATTTTCTAATTCCCAGACCACCACGAGCACGAGATTTCGAGACCAAAGCCCAATTAACCTTGCAAACACCTCTCCGAGTAGCGCAAGAAGCTCATAGAAACTTTCGCTCAATTTGTGCAAGCGATCGAATTACTGATTTTGGAGCTTTATACAATGACATGTCATATAGAGGCAGAGAGGAAAGAGCTAAGCAGGATAAGAGTGATGCGGCCCCCGAAAGAAATATACTTTGATTACCACAAAGCTAGTCGCTTCCGAAATCTTTCTACGATACTGCTCCATGAGCTAACCCTTTCGGGTTGATTCCCAATTGAAAACCCAAATAAGCAATGGGTAAAGTAGCAATCCCACAACCCAGGTCAGCAACCAAGAAATTTATGGGTTCAAGTGAGATGTTTAAACCAATTATACGCGATTTCGCATAATTAATATCAAGTCCCGAAATCAACTCGAAACCATTAAGTACCAATTGAGCATAAGCAACGGAAGCAAAGGATTCGGCTACATTCAGAAACTATATAGTATCATCCGCAAATTGGAAATGCGAAATTTAGCAATCCCCGACACTTACCCCACGGATGCAAAGGTTGGATTCTACTTTTGCGAGTAGCAAATTTAATTAGCTTTCTTCTTCCCTAATGCTTTCTAATTCTTATTCGGTTATTAATTTTTTCTAGGACGCCGAGATTAGTATTGATATAGCGTCTTCTGTTGACATTTTCGGTTTTTGTATGTGATGCTACCCGAAAAATCATAAGTCTCAGATGAATGGTAAAGCGACACGTGACGACGTTTACGGTGGGAAGTGCGACCTTTACGCCGTAGAGCACGAGCTTCCCCGGGGACGCGCTCCACGCCTCAACAGACCAAAACTTGACAAGGAGCTCCCATATTATTCTAAGTGTTCTCCACGCATCCAGGAATCATGAAAGCTCCCTTTCCCGCTGGTTCTTAATTTCGGCAAGTGTACCGTCGTCGCACAAGTAATATAGAACAAGAAGTTCTGAGTTTATCGTCTCCACAGTGAACGATGGCAGTAATAGAGTAAACTAACTTGTAGGATTTAAAACTAAGTAAACAGTAAATAAAAGAAGTGGTATGGTGTGTGTAGTTGAACATGTAAATAAGAGAGCGATAATAATTAAAACAGAAATTAAAGTTGAGTTGTATCAAATGTGATAAACGTGATTAGGATGCAGTTGATTTATAGTGGAATGATGTATTAATTAGTTTCTAGAATGAAGTTGTGTAATTCTCGTTACCTAAGCCCACTCAAGTACTCGAGTGTCCACTGTAAGGCTCACTCGAGACTCAACGTGAATACGCCGGCCTCCGACGACCCACACGTAATTGCTCCCCCCATGCATATTACTGCAAGGGAGTCATATACACGTTGGCTATGCGACCGGTTCTATGATGGACATGGGATGCTCTAAAGAATTGTGACTTTAATAGAGTCATCCCACTAGGTGATTCGATCTGCACGAGCAACCCTATGGTCAAGGTGAAGCTCGCGCTGTGATCAGAGTCGTGGATGATCAAACCACCACTAGGCATTGCATCCAACGAATCACCACAACAAAATTATTGGCTACAACTACACTAGAGCAAAACACTAATTAACACATCACCCAAATCAACTCCATCCCTATCACTAGAGATCAATTGCACGTAATTATATCAACAATAAAAATGCATAAATAACCAAATAACATATTATTATAAAAAAAACATAAAAATCATCAAGAAAGCAATTGCAATTAGTTTAGAAACACTTAATGATGAAAGTATGAACTGAAAAATAACGGAATCCAAATCATATATACTATTGTGGTCGGCAATCTACGAACGAAGAAGACTATTATTCTTGATATGCCTTGATCAACACTAGGAATTATCAAAACTAATTGAAAACAACTAAATATGGATGTGAGTGGATGAGAACGAATGGAGACTCTGGAACTAATGGGAGAACTCTGGAGAATGAGAGAATAGGGGTGGAGGCTAGCAAAAACTTAACTTGCAAACCCTAGCTCCAACTTTCCTATTTATAGAGTATATGAATTTGGCGCCCAGGGCAGAGCAAAAATGTTGCGGCGCTGCACAATGATGCCCGCGTTGAACTTTGTTGACCATCCAGAATACCGCGGCGCAACTATCTGTTTTGTTCTTCAATATTTGACTCGGCTTTTGCTCCCTTTCATGCCCCAAATGTTGTTATAATTACCTGAGAATTTACAGAACACCAAAACACAAATTATTGGGCACAAATAAGATTAAATTAGTACATTTTATCTAAAAACACACCAAAGTCAATTTTCACTATGCTCAAGTGCAAACACATGATTTTGAGGCAATTAGACCGGAAATTAGGCAAATCAAAGGTGAAATACGAGGGAAAGAGGACATACATAGCATGATTTAGGGTTCAATAACTAGTACAAAATGCTAGTTATCACCCTCCAACATGAAGCATGAGCATCCCAGTGAGCGCGACAGTCCCCGGCGGGAAGGACAGCCTTCCCCGAACGAAACAAGAACATTAAGAGCTCTCCAGTGGGAAAGGGACTCCCAAGATTATGGGAAATACACCAAGTGCATTATAATCACCTATTGCGAATCTCGAGGTCCCTGCGAAGCACGCGTTCTCCGCGGGAAGCGCGATCTAAAACAGCTCCTTGTCGCGGCATGAAGCACACACGTCGCGACACTAGTGTGCTCCAACACCAAGATGCATAGTTCGGCCCCATAATCCACTCAACGACTCATCACACTTCCATAAGGCTCATGCAAGGTCATCACCTCATCAACTCACATTCGGGATGCTCCTACAAGTTAACACAACTTGAACACTCCCGAACCCTCAAGACGTTACCCTGCGTGGTGGAGGCTCTGAAGGGCTTTGGTGAGTTACCCCGGCATGTAAGAGACATATGAGGACATGTGGCACTCTTGGAACGCATGAGCAACACGAACGGCCGGGAAGCGGGATGCCCAAGTCATCAATGGGCTTAGATGGGCGTAGATGGCCTCATTATTTTCAACAACCAATCATACGCTAACATGTGGCACTAGTTGGTAAAAGGATATAAATACCCCCTCTTGTTAAGAAAGAGAGATCCTTCATTCTCTCAAATTCACTTATCTCTCTAGATTTCTTTCTATAAAAGCTCTCAAGAGCATTCGTGTTATCCGAAAGAGACTTACTCTCACGTTTGAGGCGGCGTCCTGGAAACACCACCCCGGGTACTCCGTTCATTGGTGTGTTTTCTTCGCGCAGATCACAGGTTCGCGACAACCGGATTACCTTGACAAGATGAGTGAAAATTGGACATTAGACATAGACTTGAACAGTAGGCTAGACACTTTGCTTACTTTGACAAGAAGACACGCAACAGCTAGTGCGTTTGCATTGACTCGGGTCAAACAGGCGCATCAACTAGTTCCATTTCCCGAAACGATTTGAAAGTCATTGTCTCTTAGCCTTCGTACGACAACTGGACACTCACATGGCTTCTCTCTGCCACAAGAGAGCTAACACCAGACGCGATTCCCCCTTCCTCGCACTGGCCCAAGCCTTGTAACTGAAAACGTCGTCCCCTTGGCGAAACCTACCACGTCAAGGATGAGGCTCCCCACTCCCACCTTGTCCGCCCATGACCGATTGGGAGACCGTATCAACCTCCACACGTAGAGAGTGGAAGAGAACATGGAGCAGATCCAGGGATGACCTCAACCATGACTTTTCTGACTTGTACGACCACCTTAAGCGCAACAGGTCAAACTCTGCAATAAGGGCAGCAGAAACCTCTCAAGCCTCGTTGGCTCCCCAAGGTGTTGTTCCTCCTCTCCTAACGGAAAATCCTTTCGTGAAAAGTTTCAACAATGTCATGAAAACTTTTACTGATCAAATGAATGAGGTTATGCGAGTCACTCTCATCACTGCGGCCGTTGCGCTCCCGCGACACCTATTGCTCATGTAGCCCCTGCTGCCCAGGATCCTCCTCCCCTGGCCCCAACCCGGGTGGCGAGAACGGATAGACATCCCCTCCGCGCGAAATCAATGCATCGCACCACCCATGGTCATCGCGAATCCCGAGCTCGCAATGGTCGCAACAACCACTCCCTCGAAAGGGACTCCGCCTACCTTAGGCATGCTCACCACAATGAGAGACCCCCGCAAACTCAGCGCGAAGAAAGCTTTGATGAATCTGAGGTCTCCAGGTCAAGGATAAACAACACTGTTGTCGAGACCCACTAGCACACTCTACCTCGGAGACCATTGAGAGCCCCAATCAAAGGCCTAGTAGAAATGACATGCGCGATGACCCCCTTCCCCATCATGGACGGCCAGGAGAGTTGCGCGTCACAGTTCCAATCGGCGATAACAACCATGCTCTCGTGGCCCTACAAGAATAGGTGCAACGCCTCCAAGACCAAATGATATCCACTGGTGTCGCGGCTACCGCCCCCATCGTGACAACCATCAACAACCCACTAAGTCTGACTTTACAACCAATCTACCCAGGGATCCGTTTCCAAGACATGACTTACGATGGGCTCATCAAGGCCATTGAGTTCGCAACTCGCTTCGAGTGCAAGATGAATTGGCAAACGGCGATGCCACGCGTTGCAGAATCCTCACTTGCTCCCTCGCTGGTCAAATGAATGATTGAATAGATGGATTGAAATAATAATATACAAATGACCCCCGCTAACGTGGGGATCTGATCTAATTTAATGTCAGATTGAATGACACATTATCTCACATGAAAAATCACATGCACAAAAGACGTATGAACCAATCTTCTTTCTTACGAATAAGCTCGGTTGTAAAGTTCTTGTTTTTTTTTGTTTGCTCATTGTTTCTAGCCGAGGAAAAAAAGACAATATATTGTCGTACCAATATTGATTCTTCATTTAAATACATGATTTAATATACTATGTTCTACAAATCATGTTAAATTTGGATTCATCTAAAAGCCTAAATTGTTAGGTTGAAGGACCAAACTAGCATTTCAATTGGAGAATGACTTTACATTATTTTGAGATTTCTTAACAGTTTGCCCCATGAATGATTATACAAATGGATTGAAATAATAATATACGAATGACCCCGCTAATATGGGAATATGATCGAATGACACATTATTTCACATGAAAAATAACATGCACAAGGGCATATGAACCACGGCTGTCAAGTTCTTGTTTTTTGGTTTGCTCATTGTTTTTAGCTGAGGAAAAAAAGACAACATATTGTCGTACCAATATTGATTCTTCATATAAATACATGATTTAACACTTCATGAGATCCAATTCCACTAATATATAGTGAAGAAGTCATAAATAGCATGCTGAAATGACACGGTTTCGTAAGCACATTGTGCTGGTCCAAAAATTGAAACACATGCAACAATATAAACATCGATTTTGCAGATACATACAGGCAGGTCACTTGAATTTGGCATCTAAAAGTCAATGCTATTACCCAATTTCGAAGTTGATATTGACATATTTGAGGACCAGAAATCAATATTGCATTGTTTTTTTAGTACTATAAATAGGCTTACAATTGCAGTATTCGTTGAAGCATTGAAATAAAAATGTATATGTCATCCTCTGCTACTACCACCATGAAAGTTGTGTTCTGCATGCAACTACTACTATTGTTTCTGGGTATTAGTGATGCCACTAAGCGCCATACTTTTGTGGTAAGCTTCCTACATATATAATATTATCAATGTCAATAAAATATTATTCACATTTTGAATATTGTAGTTTGTTTTTTATAGTAAATAACGTACTATGAAGCTCTCTTTTCTTTGATTATGGTTTGTTTGTGGTGCTCTTGGCTTGGGTTCTGTTCTACTAGTTTGATTTTGCTTCAAGGATTTATTACTAATTAACTTAGTAGCTTTTGAATTAATTACTTTGAAATATTGTAAGTGAGAATAAGGATGAGGATGAGAGGATTACTTTTCGATAAAATTTATTCCTACTGAATATGGAGAATCACTATAACAAATTTCGTTTTCCGCGACATCCAATCCAGTCACTCAACTCATATATTGTTACAAAAAGTCAGAAATTGGTGTCACACAAGGTGTTGTCACGGAAAGTCTCCAAGTGCACGACAGAAAGGACTTTGTCACGGAAGCTCAGCTTTGTGCTACAGAAAAGTAGTCGGCAAAAGCATAAAAGTCTAAGTTTTTACCATTATTGAGCCTTTATCCATATCAGCCCAATGATCATTGTTTTTTAGCCCAACTCATGACAACAACTTATTATTTACTGTCACCAAAAGTAAAAAATTTTGTGGTGTATGTTAGGGCATGTTTAGGCTAGACCATTATGTCTGGAAAACACAATTTTTAAGTTTTTCAAAATAGTTTGAAAAATGAAAAATTGATTTCTCAGATTTTTATATAAAAAACAAAATTTTCCACTACTCATTTTATTTTAATTTTATTTTCGTTTCATAGAGTATCTATTATGTATAAAAATTTATTTACCAAATTAAATTAATTATACTTTACGACGTTATAATTGAAACTTGAAATAGAAAAATGTTTCAACTAAACAAATATTTTTAATTCTCGAATTTTCCACATAAAACAAAAATTGAAAAACTAAAACAAAACAAAAAATAAAAATAATTTTCTGCAGCTAAACAGAGCCTTAATCATTTATTTTCTTATATAAAAACAAACAAACATTATGAATGAGTACAAAAATGAGAGTAAAATACTTGTTTATTGCTCTCATATCTTGCTACAATTAAACTTATTTAGACATTTCCAAGAAGAGCATCTAGATTTCTAAGGGAAAATCAAAATTTTCATTTTAATTCTTGTACTCATTTCCAAACAAAAATTAGAATTGAATTTCTCCTTCAGTTGTTATTTTTTGTTTGCTTGTGTCATTATATATATAAATCCTTTTCTGTAGTTTACCACTTACCATTAATTGTTGGGGTCGTCTTTGTCAACTATTGCACTGGATTTTGTCCATCACATATGTTTTTTTGTTTTATGGTATTACTTGTGCTCAAAGAAAAAGGGCCCGCCTATCCACTTGAGTTGATTTTGAAATATATTAGAATATATATATATATATATATATATATATCAAGGTTAGCTAGGGAGATGAGTTTAGTAATGTTCTTGCAAGTTGCAAGCTGATTTATAATATCATTGAACTAATCAATAAGTATAATAAGTAACGTTGTGTGATATATTAGAAGTCATATGCATGGGCTAAAATTTGATCGACAGTGGAAATCGAATTTATTGTTTGACTGCTGACGTTTTAAGTTATTTTAACGTTGTGTGATGAGATTACTTTTTGCATTTTAATGTTTTCATATTAATTTGAATGTTTTTATTATTGATTTTTATTTGAAAACTATTTTCTATGAGAATTATGGTTGAGTATATAAATGTATATATATATTTATTTATTTATATAGCATGTGATTCATATGTATATTTTGTAATTCATAAGAGAAAACAAAAAGATTAAACAATCTGAAATACTAATGATTTTTCTTCACAAATTCATATAGATATTATTATTTGAAAATTTAATATTAAATGAACGTTATAATAGTATTTTTAAGAACAAAATTTGAATTTTAAAATTTAAGATAGTAAATTGTTGTAGACAAATATTTTAAGTCTGTATCTTAAATTTTTAGATTTGGTAGTTATCTGTTTGTGAACAAAATCACATGAAAGGTAGATTTGTGTAATTACTATAAAAAATCACATAAAAGGTAGTATCATCCTCATTCGTAAATTGGTTTATGGAATTGAATTAAACTAAAGATTAATATACTCGATCCAAATTCATGCCCATATTATATTCTAACACTGAAGTTTGAAATTATATATGAATGTAGCTGAAAGAAACCCCATGCACAAGGCTTTGCAACACAAAGAACATATTGACCATAAATGGGGAATTTCCAGGGCCAACTTTATACGTTCACAAGGGAGATACTATCATTATTGATGTTTACAACAAGGCCGATCATAACATCACCCTTCACTGGTATATATGCATATTCATTTTTATTTTTGGACTATATGTGTGTGTATATGTATGTATGTATGTATGTATGTATGTATGGAGAGAGAGAGAGAGATGAGTCTAGAGTAATTTGTTTTTGACTTACGCTAAACCGCTAATAAGGTGATAGAATGTAGTGTCATCATTTTACTGGTTTGTCTTAGCATAACCTTAAAAAAATTAGATTATATAACGCCTTTTTTTTCATTACTAGCATTTTTTATGCATTTTTTTGCATAATTATTAATTTTTAAATATCTAAGCGCTCCTTATATATCATGATCTTTTCAAAACAAGTGACGTAGAAGATTAGATATTTTTAAAACAAGTGTTATTTTGTGAATTTAATTTTATACAAATAAAATCATGCACGCGTCTTTCTATGTAAACAAAAAAATTGCTCCGCGTAATGGAAAATTTTAGTATCCAATGTGATAAAAGGACATGATATATTTAATATAGATGCGTCGAATATCTTATCAGTTCGCATGAGAAAATACATGGATGCACTACTTCATATATGTGGATTCGCCTCCAAATGAAACTTGATGAATAATATGTAATATGAAAAAACTGTAGGCATGGAGTGAAACAACCGAGATATCCATGGTCAGACGGTCCAGAATATATCACACAGTGTCCAATTCAACCTGGAGCCAACTTTAGCCAGAAGATCATATTTTCCATGGAAGAAGGGACTCTGTGGTGGCATGCTCACAGTGATTGGTCTCGAGCCACTGTCTATGGTGCTATTGTGGTCTATCCTAAACAAGGGACCACTTATCCTTTCCCAAAGCCAGATGGAGAAATTCCAATTGTGTTAGGTGCGTGCGCATTCATACATGATATATTATAATAAAGAATTTGAGTTATATTTTTTTCTTTAAAGAGATAACATTAAATCAAAATATCACCGGTACAAACTCAAGGGTAGTGGCGCAGTTGGCAACATAAGCTGCGTGAGTGGGAATATCGCTTGCATTCGATCCTCGCTCAACACTCCCATGGGGAGAGAGATGAGTTTTAACTGTGACTTACCCTCAAATGAGAATTAGTCTAAGTGTGGTAAAACGGCTTGAAGTTGCGAACCGCGAGTTTGCGGACCCATTTAAAAAGCTCATGATTTAGACCGAAAAAAGTATCACTAGTACACAAGTCAATGATTTCATGGAACCAATAATTCCCCCTCTCTATATAGAGAAAAAGAAAGAGTAGAGTAAATTTTTTGGTTTACTCTGAACCAATTCAATGAGTAGATGACTACTTATTTTTATTTTTATTTTTTATTTTTTTTTGATAAGCAACGGGACATCATACTCGAAGTAACAATGTTTCTCACTC
>JAYMTF010004009.1:0-14011 GCA_036897485.1 Pelargonium nanum | reverse complement strand
ATCGGAGTCTCCTAGTCCGAATCTAACTCTGCTTCATCTTGCCGCGACATCGTGCTTTGTCGCGGCATTGCTCTGATTTGCAATAGCTTCTGGTTTGATAAATAGCATGAATTAGGGCTAGATAGCTAGGGTATAAACCGAGCTATCATATATTTAAACTAAACTAATGAACCTAACATATATTTATTAGTAAAGTTACTTACATTTTGCTCTCCAAATCGAGGGTTACTGGCCTCGATTAATCCAAATTGTATTATCCACATGACTGAGAAACATCAAAAAAGTTATTAACATTCAGTCATTGACTATAACTATTGTAGAAAAAATCACTAGACTACAATTTTGTATGCGTAATAAGACATAACATATCATGAAAGTATAAATAAGAACAACTAAAATTAGGCCATTCAAAACAAACAACGTATAAGAAAATATACGAGAAGAATGTTGGTGAATTCATAATAACATGTCTTACAGAAACTTACGGTAAAAGTCTGTTTATAACCCTCAATTAGAGTCTGCAGATGTATTTAACTTGTGAGATTGAAGTTTTTTTCTTATTCATAATGTTAGATTAGGGTTTGGGGTGACGTTTTAGGTATGTCATTTTTGTATGAATCTCATTTTGAATTAAAATAATTGTTTATTTTATAAGACATTGTGGTAGTTTCATAATTAAGTAAAATGTCGAGCTAAAATTAAAACTTTGATGATGTGGCACTCTAGTGCTCATTATAAACCAAATTTTTGGTTCAACTTTTATAGTCAGACAACTAATTTGGTGTGAAGATTAGCCCTTCAACCCATTAATTATTTACTTTTTCGATTAAAAAAATTAGCGTAATTATTGACAACCTTTTTTAGAAAGTTAATTATGTATGTAATATGTCATGTTGATCTGGAGATAGCAAAACACTTCAAACAATGTTAAATATAGGTTTTCTTGTCATAAGAATCTTGTACTTGAACTTTCATTTTTTATTTTATTAAAGGTAATTTAGGTCTTTAACTTTCAAAAAGTCACTGATTCAGTCTCTGAACTTTTAAAAGGTCACTTAAGTCCTTGTACTTTAAATTTTTGGGATAAAATAGTCCATGTTGTTAGTTTGAGTTGACTTTATGTTACTTTTGATGATGTGTCGTTGATGTGGAACTTAAAAAATAATTAAATTTCTTATGTGGCACTCACGTGTAAGATTTTAAATATTAAAATTAATTTTAAATATATTATAGCACATCAATTTTTTACTAGTCAAAGTACTTAAATCTTACAATTTTACATCTTTTAAAATGATCTGTGTCATACTGTATTTATAGTTAATTTAAATTTTTAAATCTTACAATTTCACTGCATGGACCATTTTGACCCCGAAATTCAAAGTTCAATGACCAAAATGGTTTTAAGTTCATAAACTAAATCGGTGACTTTTGAAAAATTTGGAGTCCTGAATGACCATAGATATGATCTTATGCCATCCGATCCAATCAATATATAAGTGTTTATAATTATCCAAGCTATTGGAAATAAGTGAGCTTATATCATATCAAATATATTTTGTTTTACATAACAAAATTTGTGCTATCATAACTAACCAACTTACTAATCAGATCGAAATAATTCAGAACGATTTGTTTAGGTTAATAAATTTTAAAAACTTGATAATTTAGTTCAAGTTGATAAAAAATTAATAATCGAACCACATGTCCAAATGAGCAATCGAATAAATGATCTGAACTGCCAGTAGTTGAGATAGTAAAATCTGTACATGTTCCAAATGATTGTTCCTGCTAGGCAAAATTCACAGGACATGATAAAACCAAAATACAAGCAAACAAGGTATCCAACCTCTCCATAATTGATTAACAAGACACACAGACACAGTACAGGTTAAGAGTATGCTTCTGCGGGAAAAACAATTGCACATTTCCGAAATTGTAAAATGTACATATATATGTCGTAACAAACTTAAAGAATATCGACTAACTTATTTTAGGATTACTATTGTTAGTTCATGCATAACTAACTTCCTAAAATACATAAACAGAAGAACTCAATTATGGCAGACAAACACGACAACTATGTTGATGATCGAGATAGTAATTAAATCTAGTGGATGACTAACCTTTCATTGACATCCTCTGCACAAAACCTACCTACCCTTTTCATGGTTTTTTATAAGATTGGCAAAACTCCAATTTGTCATCAAAATCTTAGGATAAAAAGAATAGTGTGATTCTAAAGCCATTCTAATGACCAACAAGTCAAACATGAATGAAAATTTTATTATTATTCTCATTCATGAACAAAAATTACAATCTAAAAAAAAAAACACCCAAAATATCAAGATCCTGGCGTGTTAACAAAATCAAATACATGATCATCATTGATAAAGATAAAACCAATTAAATAATGCCTCCAAAATCAAACCAGAATTTTGTTCACAAACACCAGACCAGGCAGAGCAAAGAAAAAAGGTAAGGAAAGAAATTCTAGAACAGAGCAGATGGAATCTAAGTCTGCCAACCTAACTTAGGCCATTATAACACAATATATCCAGAGATATGTTCCAGACACACCACATTCTATCCTAAAAAGACAAAGGAATAAGATTGATCAATAAGTTTGATCCCACAACAGAACACCTCCAAGACGCGATTTATGGGATAAAGGATTATCTAAAACGATCTAACATCTCAAATCAAGCTCTAAAATTTTTACAAGTCCGTAAGCTGTAGATCCAGATTACACCATCCTCACAACATCTCAACAATACCTTAACTCCCAAAACAAAGACAAACAGATTGAAACTAGAGACCCCATACTAGAGCAGTAAACTAGAATGGTAACAACTAACAACTTGTTATCAATTAAAACAAAATCAAAGTTTCAGGGTCCAGTCATCAGTTCAGATTGGAACTTGGAAACAGCAGGGATTTGCTATTGCTAGAAATCCTTAAAAACTAGAAGAATACAATTCAATTCCTCACGGCAGATTCAAATTATCCTACTTAATTAATAAAGCTACTCCTGTGAAGATATTCAAAATGATGAGCATTAAATTCCTATTCACCCAACAATACAGTTATCTCACCCAAAACACAAATCAATTTCCATCTCAATTGAGAGGACACAAAGCCAAATGCCTAACGGTCAAAATGGAACCCATATAGTGACCTCCATTATAAAATGTGTTTGCAACTATATTTGACTGAATGAAAATTATTGATCATTTATGCTCCTCACATGTGACCACCAAAACAAAAAGAATACACACAATCCATGTTTGGGTAGAGTTACAACAAACTCCACTAGTCATTCCAATCCCTTCATCTACAGAAAATAGGTAAATATGATACTACCATCAAATGACCCCATAATCATTCTGGCAAGTGACCATTAAAATTTTCCTTAGAAGATCCTTTCCCAGTCCACAATGAACCCTGATACGATAGCTAGCAATAGATGTTACATCAAAATAATACAACTTCCACATGTCGTGCATGGAACTTTTGTACCTTCTTATCTCTCCTCAAAATAATGCAACTTCCATAACATATCTCCAGTTCGTATTTGAACTTCTATCTGCATTTTCATAGTTGATACTCTGCATCTCTTAAACAAGAAATAGAACCTTAAGCTGAAACCTTTCACTTCGACAAAACAAAGTCACTCAATTTGTTTCCTTTCAGCTTCGATATGAATCATCAGCATATATACCCAATCCTTAATCAGGAGCAAGATATAGCCCAAAATTGATATCCGAACTTTAGAACAACAGCCCATATTGTTAGTCATCAAGGTGTTCATATCCTACCGCTATATACAGGACTGGTCCAATCTCCAACTTACATAATTTATGCTTGTTTCTAAGAGTCAAGATCACCTAAGAGACATGACCTAAACTAGACACATCAAAACTCTAGATGTTCAACGGAAAATTTTAGAAGGAATAGAACAAAGGCACAAGGAGAAAAGAAAGATGAAGGAATATGGAGAAAATCAAAATTAAGAGGCAAAGGAAAACGCGACTTCAACTTTTCTTTCAAACTGCACACCAATTGCTCAACATGGATGAAGCGGATCCCGCATTTCCCAGCCCACCTATACACATGAATTGTGAACCTTTAAAACATTACTAGACGAGTCACACACCCCAAACAAGAAAATGGCATCACAGAAAGTTGACTTACCAGAGGTTCTACACTTTTAATAGTAATATCCACCTCCATATGGACGATCTCCTCCATACGGACGATCTCCTCCATACGGACGATCTCCTCCATACGGGCGATCTCCTCCATACGGGCGATCTCCTCCATATGGGCGATCACCCCCATAATAAGATGGGCGAGGACCTCCACCATAACCTTCATGACCTCCAGCATACTGAAGCATGAAAAATATGATAGAATATATTAGATATAACTAGTAGCATGTGGAGAAAGATGAGCTAAGAAAGGATTGCTTACATCAGAACCATAATAATCATGGGGGTACATACTGCTGCCAGCTCCAAAAGAATCTACACCATAAATTTATTAGAATAAGTCGTAATATATGACATTTGATCATATTGACAATCATACTTGAAGAGGAAATATTAAGCCTAGTAATTCATACCCCGATAACGAGTTCCACAAAATGGAACAGCTGGATCACTGTAATCAAATCGTGGCCGAACCCTGCCAGGCTCCATGTAATCGGGATCATGCTCCTAAAAAAAGCAACACATAAAAAACACGAAAGGCATAACAAATAAGATTATACACTATACATATTGGAACAGAATAACTAATTTTACTCACTGTCATATAAAATGGACGCTTCATCCCAGGAGCACTATCTTCAAATAGATAAGGATCATCAAAGTGCCTTCCTGTGTAAGGTCTATCAAATCGTCTTTCTGGAGAATATGGTTGCCTCCTTAGGGGAATATGCCTTCCATGATCTCTATCAGGTACATCATGCCAGGGTCTGTCGATATTAGGTCTTGATGATGATGTAGGTGCTGCAGCACCTCTGCTAGATGCATAATGACCGCCTCTGAAAAAACCCCTTCGTCCACCTGCGTTAAAAATAATAATGCAACATTAGGGCATAAAGTTACAGTGCACACATACATGCACAGGTTAAATGAATGAAAATGACAAGGTCGACAACTAACCTCGCCCAAAATTTTGCCTCCCATGAAAATCAGCATATGGATTATCAAAACCATACTCGCTGGGAAAACCCATTCTACCAGTTTGACCCCGGTAGAAACCCCTTCCACGTTGGAAATTTGGACGGTTTGTGGAATGTCCACCACGCCCAAATCCTCTACCTGTGTGCAACAGTGAAAATATAAATAAAATATGTTAACATGGAGGCAATCCACTTTTTGAGAGGATCATATGCGAAACAAAAAAGAAATTGAAATGAGATCAAAGTTCAAGTCTTGACATATTATACTATTATAGATTACCAAATTTGGGAAAGGTTCCACCACTACCACCACCACCACCGATCCGAAATCCACCACACATTCCACCCTTCACAGCTTGAGTTTTTGGCAAAGGATTTGAAAGCCTTGCTTTCACTTTATTCTAGCAATGCATGACAATGACATAAACCACTCAGTTAATATAACATCAAGGAGTTAAAAAATGATACCACGGATGCACATTCCCGTATATATAAATAATTGAGATGTATTGGGAGCCATAACAATAAAGAACAACGCATGGCGAGTATTGAACCATAAGTATACCTTGCCATCACCCAATTTCAAACTGTTTATACTGTCAATGCAAGCCACAGCTGCCTCGTGGGAAGAGAAATCAACAAATCCATAATCCTTTCTCTTGGCAGTTGACATATTACGAGCCAATACTATTTTTACAATCTCCCCGTAACCTTTAAATTGTTCTCTGACATGATCTTCGTCCCAGTGAGGAGGTAGCCCATCAATAAATACCGACTTCACCTGGGCCATTATCTCAGGGTCAGGCTCACGCAAAGGTTCAGCAAAAGCAACTTTGGCCGTTCTCTCAAGATGGCCAAATATGGCATCAGGCTTTTGAAGCCTCTTGTAGGCAAGCATGGCATCAGCATGACAAGAGAACTCAAGAAATGCAAATCCCCGACTTAACCCTTCTCGTTGAACATCAGGGACAAGAGTGATGCTTTCAACACTTTCAATGCCATAATCTTTCAACTTTTGTTTGATCTGCCACATGATATAAGATCAAAAGGATGAGCATACAAACCTCAATCATTCTCCAAATCTAAATTTTGTAGATACTTACAGCTTCCTTAGTCCATGTATTGCAAATATTTCCCAAGAATAATGTATCATTGTCCTCACTGGGAGCAGTTCCACATTGTTTTCCACAAATCTGTAAGCAACCCGCCAGCAAATAAATCCCAATGAAACTAAAAAAACATAAAAAAAAAGGGAATAAAAAAACAATAGTCAGATAGCATACAATAGGATTTTTCATTTCAGACAGAGCTTGCTTAGCATGTTCCTTGTTTGCAAACTTCACAAATGCATATCCTTTGTTCTTGTTAGTTGAGAAATTCTTGTGTAGACGGACTTCAACTATCTCTCCAATCTTCTCAAAAACCTTTTTCACGTCCTCTTCCGTAGCATCCCGATCCAATCCACCAACAAATATCTCGTGCTCTTTCTTAATCTTACGCTCCTTTGCAATGGCTGATAATTCTCTGTTTTCTTCTTCTTCTAATGCTTCAGTTTCTTCAGGCTCCTCCACATAATCTCCGGCAGGCTCTTCCTCCCCATGCTCTCCAAAGTCCACTCTATCAACATACTCATCCATTCCCTCATCACCAGCACCCTCCTCCCTTTCAGGCTGAGCATCTTCTTGCAACTGTTCTTTCATATTCTCCATCATGTTAACCTGCTCAAACTTATTCTCTGTATCATCAACATCGTCCTCCACCTCCTCTGGGTCTTCTTCTAATTCAATATCTTCCATCTCTTCTTCATGTTTTTTAGTCGCTTCTTCTCCCTCTTTTTCTCCGCAGAGTTCATTCTCTGGTGACTTGGCAACCTCAGCCATAAAGGGCTTTTCTTGCTTTGAAGAATCAGCAATACTCTCAGTAGTAGATGCTTCTACCTCCATTTTGTCGTCTTCCTTACTGTCATGTTTTTCAATAAAATTAACATCTTGCTCCTTCAAGGGTTCCTCAACATTTCCAACAGTAGTTTGTTGCTTGTCAACAGACTCAACACTTGCAGCAACAGATCCTTCCACTTCAATATCGTCTTGTTCCTTTTCTGCTGTTTCCCCAACACTTACTGGTTCTTCCATCTTTTCAATCTCAACATTTTTGGCATCCACCACCTCTTCTTCCTTCGAGGATTCTTTTGCCTCCACATCTTCCATGGATTTCGCTGTCTGTCTGGAAACAGCATTTCCTGAAGCGGGTGTTTTAGCTCTAGGGGTTCTCTTTACTGACTTTGCGGCTGTAGCAACTTTGGTTTCTGGTGTCACAGGACTAGCATCCCCGGATGCTTTTGCATCTTCCACTATACATTACAAGACATTTAAATAAATGAAAAGATATCAACAGCATCAAAATCATCAGTAAACGAAATGTAACCATATACATTCAGATTAGCACCTACTTACATATCAAAATCAAAACAAATATTAACAGAAACTCAGATAGAGATTGCCAGTTAATTTTACTATCTCACTAATTCATACCAAGTTTACAATAAAATAGCTCTATTGAGGACTTAAATTGATATGTATCACCCAAAGATCGTATTTCCTCTCCTTCTTTTCTTCTTCTATCAGTGTTCTTCAATTGAACAAAAGATGAACTTTTTTAATTTGAACAGATTGTGCAATTACCTGGAGATTGTTCAGGCTTGAAATCAGAATTCATGTTCGGCGTTGGTGCGATTTCTTCGTTTTCCTTCGCTAGCTTCCCCTTAGCCGCAGACCCACGCTTTACCCCAGCTGATGGTGCCGGAGACGCCGGCTCAGGACGGCTCGGCGGCGTTTTGGTGGCTGCTTTCCTTGCAGGAGGAGTCTTCTTCGCATTCCGAGTTCTCATGGCGAAGAACTCAAATTTTGGTTACAGATATCAAAAACCCTAGAAGATTCGATTGATTTGAGTTACGTTAACGAGGCTGGGCTTTCGACAACAACAGATCGTGTCGTGTGTCAATATACATAGAAAAGTTGTGTCGCGAGGAACGGCGTGCACGAGTACGGTTTTGGTGAGGAAACGGCACCGTTTTGCTTGCACTGTTATACTGCGTCGTTTCACTCGAATAGTAGCTATTTTGTTTTGCAGAAGATGCTGTTTCCTCCCTAAACTGAATCGCTACACTTCATCAGTACAATGTACCATGAAATTGAACCGTTGAGCTCGATCGCGCACTAGAAGTAGACGGTAGCTAACGACAGCCATGGGTGCCACAGAATCCACACTCTCTAGCTTCCAAGTAATTCTTCGGTTTCAGTTGTATTTGTTTACTTGTAATTTTTATGTTTAATTAAACGGTTTGTTGAAATATCGTACAGAGACCCGGCGACGAGATCACCACCGTCTCCGAGCGATCGGAAGGCGTAGATCCCATTTTGGAGCGGCTGAAATCGCTTAAGATTGTGAGTTGTGTTTCTTGGTAAATAATTTTAGGGTTTGATTGGTTAGGGTTATGTGTATGCTTAATTGAATATATGTCTTCTTGTGACTTGATTTCCGATTGTAGACGACTCCGATACTGAAGTCGCCGCCGACAGAAGGTAGCTTGACTGACATTTTAGTGAGAAAACCGTCTTCTTCTGCTGTTCAAGGTCCGTTTTTCAAAGTTAGATTTTTTTTTCTCACCCTTACTCAAGGGTTTAAAACCAGCTTATGTTAAAGATACTATTGGTTATTAGGGATTAATACATTTCTGGCCCAGATTTTTTTTATTATAAATAAACATAATGGGCAGCAATAACTTATCAACCAGTTAATTCTGAAGTTTAACTATTAGATTTCATGATTCAACTTACATGCTGTTCAAACTTTAGTTTTCATGTTCCAATTTATCTCGACTTTTGCTTATACCTATTATTTTTGTAATGGTATGTCAAAATGTTACTACCAAAATATAATGGGATACTCTAGAAATTCTGAAATTTTAAGTGGATGTAAAGCAAGGGCAAAATGTGAAGACGTACAAATTGTTGGAATTTCATTGGTAGTGTACGTGAATGTTGAAATTTGGAATAAAAATAGACTTTTGTAAGGATTCTAAATATTGCTACGTAGAATGGGTTTATGAGAAAGTATAAGTTGTATGAAGATTTAATGGAGGGTTAACAACCCTCTAATGATTGATCATTGATGTGTTTATTATCTTGTAATCTCTGCTCATTTTATTTCAATGCAATTTTTATTCTATTTTATTATTGTTCTTTATTTTACTCTTGTCTACCTAAATCATGGGGATTAGGCCAATCAGTTGTGAAACTATGTGGTTAATGATATGAGTGATTCTATTCTTGGGTTATTTGTCTTGTTCAACGGTTAGGGCTAAGCAATAGTTAGGGATTATTGAGAGATCACAACTCCTTCCAAATTGTTGAACACAAATACTAGGCGTGGTAGACGTATTAGTTTAAGATTTGTATGAATGAATTCTAGGTTTCCTAGCCCGATTTATTATCACACTCGAGAGTGTATGATAGGTAGCCGCAGGTAACTTGCTAGAGTGGGATCTCGTTCTTGACAAGTAACGTAGACATTGATTCATCACATTTTGGATCCCATGGGTGCAATTGATGAACCCGAGTCTCTAGACTTTACATTATTGTAACTAGTTCGTAGACATTTATTTTAGTTCCCATCTCTCAGTTATTCATATGTCTAGGTATTAGGACAGCACTGAGGCTCGTAGTTGATTTCCCTTTCGTGGATACGAAATGGGCTTACCAAAATATACTATTCCTAGGACACCATTGCCTTGGACGTGTTGATCAACACCCAGACATTTGTTCTTTGCTCCTCTTGCTGACTTTTTTTTCTTTGATTGTTTTGCCCTTTTAGATTCACTTTAACCTAATTAGGACTGCACACACTAAAACGTGCAAGAAATATTATATCTAACAAAACAAATAAAATGACACAATTAATTATTGGAAAGCACAACCTCATGCTAGAAATTGAAGATAAATGCATAAGAAAATATGATCATTTAGGCACACATCACAATTTTAGTTCATTAATTAGGTAGCAGTATGTTGGCCAAGGTAGCCCCCACTGAATCATGTTAATATGTCTCTAAAAGTTATAGCTCCAATGAGTTGGCCAAGGTAGCTAAGCAGTGGATGACATCGCTTAGCGTTTAGGGAATAAATTGACAGGCTTTGTTGTACAGTGGATCCTTATGCTTGACCCACTATGTCTTGCAGAATTGATAGGTCTCATTGTTGATGTTGGGATTAGAACTCTATCATTCCTATTCCTTTGCTAATGCATATATTGGTTTCCTCTTACAATGGATGGAATAAGGTTCTCATTCTCATCCACATTCTCTTCTATGCTCCAAATAGTTAATATTTCACTCTTATTATTGTTATTATTAATTATCATTATCTATGTTTACACAAACATTATTAAAATAAAAAATTATTATAACCAACAATAATTCATTTAAGTTTAGGTTAAGAAAATGCTTAACTTTGTGCTCAAATGTTCAATTGATACTGTCTTTTTTCAGGTAACTATATGATAGACATGATTATGAGTTTTTTATTTATTCGATGCATATTCCCATAGACATACTCCAATTGAACCAAACGATGTTGTAGAAAGAATGACATCGAGCATGGAGTGAGTGACAATAGGAATCAAAGTGATTCACATTCCTACTACATTTCTACTCCACACGCTATTTATGATACTTTATCAGCCCTGTAGAAATGGACATACAAATTACAATGAAAGTCCATCTATAATGCCCCTTCAAGATGGTTTAGAGCTAGGATATGTGTTTCTCTCTCAGTGGTCCTCCTCTTGTCGAGGCAATTCAAGAGTAAGATCGAAAACTTAGTTTGAGTGATGATTCAGTCATATCAATATTGTCAGGATTCATGTTAAACTGAGAGAGAGTTGTCTGATATTGGAGTATGTGTCACTGAATTATTCCTGGACAACTGACATCATGCGATAATTATCATCTAATTTGCGCTGTTGTAGTATGCTTTTGGTTCTATATTTTGTTTACACTTTTGTTTTCTATGTGCATAAGACTAAAGTAATGACTTATACATGTATTTTTATCCTTTCTTAGTTCCTGAGCTTATGTCAAATGGAAGTATATCAAGGAGAAGTCGAGTCAATTTGGAACTTAGGAATTGAAGTTGGGAAGAAACTTTAGTCTTGTGGAAACTTGCATTGATATGCTGAATGTAATACTGTGTATCACCCATTAGACAAGATAGATCTGGATTGAAGGGCTAATCAAAATTCTTTTTCTATGGTTAAAATAGGTACTATAGATCCAAAAGTGCTGCTAGAACTCTTTTCATTGTACCATGATTGGCAAGAAAAGAAGGCTCAAATGATTAGCAAGAGACAGGTAAGCCTTGGCAAAATAAAATTTTGGCATTAATACTAATATGGCCTGTATGTTTGTTACTTCAGATGTGTTGCTTTTTGCATGTGATGTGGTCATGTATCTGATCTGCTAAAGAGCCTAGTGAATTTGCCTCAAGTTTTATCTTTATAGATACATGGATTTTTCATCTTAAACCGAATCAGATGTTTATGTTGGAATGTATATGTGTTGTAGAAATATGATCGAAGATCCAAGTAGAACTTGAATGTGAACTAAGTTGCATTTGAACCCATTCAAAGCCTACAATGTTTAAGGACTATAAATCATTTCCCGCGGTTAAATTCTATCATGTATATATTTTTATAGTTGGCTTGATCATAGACTTTTGGTTACTTGCAAAAGGGTTTCCTGAAAGTTTAGATGCCTTGTTAAAGGAGTGCTAGAAGTGAAATTCTATTGATTAGTTCATCTTGCTGTTCTCTCTTGATGTACTTTTAATTGGCAATTGCGAAGTTCTGAATCAATTTGACATTCTAGTTTTTGTTGGTCATTAAGTTGATAACTTTAAATCATTGGCTGTTTGCACTATCATTTTCAGAAGAGCATTGTATTTGTATTCAATAGTAGTAACTAGTAAGTAGTGTCTTTACATTAGAGTTACTTTATTTATTATATCATTTACCATTTATCCAGGAATGTATTCTTAGTAAATGCAATTAAACTTGCCAAGGATCATTGCAGGAAGAGATAGAAAACAAGATAGAAGTTGCAGATGCTTTAGCAGTTAAACTCTTTCAACGTTGCAATCACTCCGTGTCTTCAATGAAGACAGCTGCACATCATCTATCACAAGGTAATTAACTCCCCTCTATCATTCTGCAGAAAGATACTTATAAGTCTAAAACATCTTGTATTTTTCTCGCCTCTATTCACTTTTTGAAAAAAAAAATGCATGCAGTTCATGGATTGCAGGTGGAGATTGGCGAACTGAAAGGAAGGTTGACAGAGGTAATTAGTAACTGTGATGCATTGTGCAAAAGAATTGCCACAGAAGGTCCAGAGTCGCTAAGATCATCTATCAAGCCATTTGCAGTGTCGTCGTCTGCCGACTTGGGAACCAATAACAGCTCGACGTCTCTGCGAAAGGATATAAAAAACAGAAGTCCACCCACGAAATAGACCAACTGTGATCCTTTTTTGCACTGTAAATAATCAAAAGAAATTTGCCATATCACATGCATTCTTCCATAGTTGAATGAAGAGCCTGTGAACAGAGCATTGCATTGAATGTATTTGACAACACTTGATGACAGTGTATAGATACAATTGTTTCTTTCTACATCTAAGTAAACAATGTCCACATTCATCTTTCTATGCAATATTTTTGCTGAATCAAAGCTATGGTTATGACTGATGCAAGATTGCTTCAAAAAAGTAGTGAACAGTAGTAGCGCCGACAAAAAAGACTTTTGTCCCGGCAGGGACAAACACGAATACCCTACCAAGATTTATTGTGAAAACGATAGTTAAACTAAAATGTACCCAATTTGGTCCATGAACTTTTGTGTTTTACGGCACGGAAGTTTTGCCCAAATTTGGCCTTTTACCTTGAGCTAATGAAAGACTCTGTCATCATCCAAAACAAAACAGATTGAATAAACAAATTGTACCCATTTCTCATTGAACCAAAATGCATCGTAATCTGGAATTATACTAATAATTTATACCACAACAAGTGATCACTGAGATCAGATCAAACAAAAAAGTAAGATCCATCACATTCAGATGCTACTGCAATAATGAATTCTAGATATATTATGATCTTAATTACTGAAATTTGAAGGAATGGTGTTACAGAGAACTGAAACAGAACCCAGAAGGAAAGGGACACAGCAAGAACTTTTAGAACTGCTAAACACAACAAAATCACTACACTCTAATCTGCATTATCACTCAATTGAACTGAAGATCCATCTAAAGTAAGATCAAACCTAGCAGAGCCGAAATGGAGATCAGTCCGATCCGAACCAAACAAATTTGGAACAGAGCAATGCACATTGGATCCAATCATCATCATCTGTAGCAGCAGCATTCATGGCTGCTGTTGCGCATCCATGTAGCCAGCATCGACAAGAACCTTCTCTCTCTTAGCGAGCTCCACATCCTCGTCCACCATCATCTTCACCAACTGCTGGAACCCAACCTTGGGCTTCCAACCCAGAACCTTCCTGGCCTTGCTCGAATCGCCCTTCAGGTTATCGACCTCGGTCGGCCGGAAGTACCTCTTGTCGATCACCACATGGTCCTTCCAATTCAGACCGACGTACCCAAACGCCACCTCCAGGAACTCCTCCACCGTGTGCGCCTCCTCCGTCGCGACCACGTAATCGTCCGGCTTCTCCTGCTGCAGCATCATCCACATCGCCTCCACGTAGTCCCCA